>CM075943.1:51728889-51923680 GCA_038030265.1 Corythucha ciliata
GGGGAGTGCAGTGTTTAGACTGTAAAGCCACGTGTTTGCCTCCTTGGCACAGGAAGAGAATTGAAAAGAAAAACTTCCCCATAACGAGAGTGTGTTCACCAGTTAAACTGCTTGAGCTCTTAAGATATGTGTGGCGTGGTGACTCTAAAGAGGACCAGGTAACGGGTCTAAAATTCACTTCGAATCGACAATTTTTCGTCTTTTTGGTTTTTGGAACACATAACGAAGCGTTACTCTTCGTTCAAAGTCACCCCCCCCTTCCCACACACATACAATGTACAAAGGGATGCTGGGGAAGTAAAACTATTTCGAGATTCGAGACCCTTCAATTACTCTCCCTCTAACCACTCCCCACCAAAGTCACTACACTAAGCTTTTATAACAATGTGCGGTTCAGCGTTCCTTTAATATTGGTTTTGTTTGAGAAACACTTAATGAAATTTCTAGTGTTTGTTTTTTCAAGGTTAAGGTAAAATAAACGCGTAGAAGAACGGGTAGAAGAATGTTTCTCTACCTTTCCGCCGGGACAAAATCTGGCGGTGTCGTGTGGTTGGCGATGTGTAGGAAGAGGGGGAGGAGGCCACATCAAAGCCACTTGAAACTGGAATGTCAAGTGTGGGATTGTCAAGTGGTTTCCAGCTGGCTGATTTGGCAATTGTTTACAGCTCAGAAACTTTGCCTAATTAGTAATACAATAATAATTAATAAATAATATTTATTCCCATGTTATATTAAGCATACGGTATGTAATTCAAAAGGCGAGTCAAGCTGAACTCACCCCACTCCAGCACACCAGCGGTACAAACAAACAAACAAACAGACTGAGGAAAGTCGGTCGTCTGATCCGTGGGGCCGACTTTTTGCGAAAGAAATAGGCCTCCCCTCCCCTCATTAAGTTCCTCTTTTGACAAATCAATTCAAACAAGTTACAGCCTCACCTTTGCTCCCCGCCAGATCCTTTTCCAAAGTTTTCTTTGCAAAGATTACAGTGCTGATTTGAAACTGATCGCCTTTGGGTTCAATAACACACTTTCATTCCATTCAAATACAACGGTCTAATTGTCTTTATTTCTCTCTTCTCCGTGGAGGAATGTATACATATACAGAGAGTGACATAGCGAAATAAACAAAAAAAAACAAAAAAAAGGAAGAGATCAAAAGGATAATAAGTGAAAAAAAGGGGGAAATAAGCCGGTTCTGTAATAAACCTTCTCCCATCATAGTCCTCCCCCCCCCTACCTAATACATCACGCAGCACCGCAACCCAAATCCTCTCCTCTGGGAAACTCCAAGGATTCCGACCTATGACAACATAACGAAAGAGAGAGAGAGAGAAAGAGTGAGTGAGGAGAAGCTTAAAGGATGAAAGAACATTTTTTTTGTCTAGTGAAAAACGAAGTTAGAGAGTGTATTTTGAAAGTAATTGTAACATGAAAGAGAAAGATTGAGAATGAGGGTGGGGGCGAGGCATGGAAGCGGAGTAAATTATGAAACACGACGTTGTTTCTTCGCCGCCTCCTATACATACGGGCTAACTACAACATGAATTACTTCCCTCTCCCTCGCTTCACCATCGCGTCAATAGCCTTGTGAGAACGGCGGAGGCTAAAATTAATGAAGAATGATCTATCGTAGCATCATTAACTCCTCGTGGTTTAATATTTTATTTAACTTTTCCTACTACTAATCATGTTACAAACGATGAGATTTTCCTCATAATATTTGAAGGAAACGCGGGCATAAATAACATATCTCCCACTTCACCTCGCTCGATAAAAACGTTCTGCCTTCTCTGTACGACGATCATCAACAATTTAGCTGGCATTGTGATAAAATGCAACTGTTAATTTGGCGAAAGTTGGTTTAGTGAGGGAGGGACACACGGGGTGAATTCAACCGCGGGATCAAACTGCTTTTCAAGTTTTGTGGAGTCTAAATTGTAATTTTAGATGAAATGAATCGGTTTCTTAGCTTGGGATTCCAGGAAAAAAAAAAAAACAAAAAAAACTGTTACTAACTGCAAACCCCTAATACGACTAACAAGCACACTTCTAGCCACAACTACTAACTACAAAGCCAAAGCCACAACTACTGATTACAAACGTTACTAACCCAATAACTACAAACTTAGGCCATGGAGCATGATCGTTTGGGGCTATAAAGATGCGCATTTTAGCTCGTTAACGGCAAACTTCACGCTTTCACTGTCGATTTTGCACTCAAAAACCGACTTTTTGATCGTAGAAATTGACACACGGACTCCTTAACGATCTGTTTATAAGCCTTGAGCGTACTATTCAGTCGGCAAACTGAATATTCAGCCTATGGACTTAGTATTCAGCATGAAAACTGAGTGTTAAGCCTGAAACTGAGTATTCATCCTGTATATTGAGTATTCATCCTGAATATTGAGTATAAATTCCTGAGAACTGAGTAGTAGTATTCAGCCTGAAAACTGAGTATTCAGCCTGAAAACTGATTATTCAGCCTAAAAAGCCTAAAACTTGGTATTCAGTCTGAAAACTGAGTCCTCACTATGAAAACTGAGTATTTAGCCTGAAAACTGAGTATTCAGCCTTAAAAATGAATATTCAGCCTGAAAACTGAGTATTAAGCCCCGAAAATGAGTGTTCAGCCTAAAAATTGACTATACATTCCTGAGGACAGAGTATTCAGCGTGAAAACTGAGTATTGAGCCAGGAAATTAAGTATCCATTCCTGAAAACCGAATAATTACCCTGAAAACTGAATATTCAGCCTAAAACACTGAGTATTCTTCCTGAAAAATGCCTATTTATCCAGCAAACTGACTTTGCAGGTTGAGAACTGACTATCCGTCCTATGAACTAAGTATTTGTCTCACCCTCCTACAACTCTGGTCCAGAAACCGCCCGCAAACAGACCGCCAATTCCATCAAAGTCTGGGTTTTCGACTCGATACTGGTGATTCGGCCGCTGAAACTAAATATTTGGCCCACCAATCGTCATTCAGTCTGTCACGCCCAGCGCAGTCACCTGGCCTAAAATGAAACACATGAAATTGCGCATTTTTTTTTTTTTTTTTTTTTTTTTTTTTTTTTTTTTTTTTTTTTTTAAAATTCACTTGTGGGCTCTTCAACAGGTGGCAGTTTGTCCAAATTTACGCAAATCGCTTGAGAGAGCATTACCTTAAAGCAACAACAGAATGCCATCTAACTGATGCCTCTCCCCCTCCACCCACCCGTACTGGCAAGGCCATAGAGAGAATATTCGAGCTCATCAGGAATGAAACTCCTCTCTTATCAGGAACACTGTTTGTATCTTGCTATAGCGTCAAAATTGTACTTATTTTTTAGACCGATTAGATTTTCTCCGATTTTTTTTGTTATCTTTTATAGCTCTTCCTCTTTTTATTTTCCTTCCTTCTTCCTGATTTCGGAAATTCAGTCCTCTAAAGAAGGCTCCTCGCTCTTTCTCGACAGGCCTGCATCCAAACACAGCCAAACGCCAAAATCTAGGCTTTTTCTTGTCCCTGGATGGAACTAAATGGGTTTCCATGGTGGGAAGACGGAAGTCTTCTTGCGCAGTGGGATACCTCGATTATAAACCGCCTCGACCGTTGGCTGTTGTCAGGTGGCCACTTTAACCTCAAAGAACGTCAAAGCAAACACAGCAAAGGTTCAAAAAAAGTAAAGCTCCAACTACGAAGATGGCCAAGTAGGGCCCGACTACAGCAAAAGTCCAACCACAGCAAAGGTCCAACCACAGCAAAGGACCAACCACAGCAAGGAACCAACCACAGCAAAAGGTCCAACTCAGCAAAGGTTTAACCACAGCAAGGCTCTAACCACAGTTATAAGAAACCAACCACAGAGAAGGTTCAAGAACCACAGCAAAGGTTCAACCACAGCATAGGACCAACCATGGCAAATGCCCAACCACAGTAAAGGGCCAACCACAGCAAAGGTCCAACCGCAGCAAAAGTCCAACCACAGCAAAGTTCCAACCACAGCAAAGGTCCAACCACAGCAAGGTCTAACTACAGCAATGGTCAAACCGCACAGCAAAGCTCTAACCACAGAAAAGGTTCAAGAACATCAGCAAAGGTTCAACCACAGCAAACCTCCAAACCACAGTAAAGCTTTCCTTTTTTTTCACTTTTCTTCCTTTTCTGAATTCCGGGCCGCCAAGGAAAGCCGGGTCTCAACACCCAGCCCCTAAAGACTCAGGGACCCAGTGTTACCCCACCCTTCCATCCTCTCTTGACAGGCCTGCGTCCTGGAGTTTCCATAAAGATGCCCACAAATCGCCGTAGATCTGCACGAGTTTTGGTAACACATAATTCCATCCAGGGAACTGTGAGGGGTCGTTAGAAACGGTTCTCTGCCTGGCCATTTCTGAGCCTCTGGAAAAACTGTCACTCACGCTATCGCTATCAGGGCCTCCAGTGCTTGTGACTACCTACCGAAATATTGAGCTTTCTGTGGTGGTAGTTGGTTGGTTTGTTGGGGGGGGGTGGGAGATTGTTTCGTGTCAACACACACCGCGTACTTCAATTGCCAGCCGCGATGCAAATGAAAAATGGTGCCGTAGCACTTTCAGAGGGCGGATCAGTTGTTTTTTTGGTTATAAGGTAGGCAAGAACCCGCGTGACTGGAGCGTCGTGATGGACACGAACTAAACGAGAGAGAGAGTTTGAGAGAGAAAAAAGTATCGCACACGATGCCAAGGACAATGGCATTTATTGTCTCCGATGACTACGGAAGAGTGAGAGAGAGTGGTGAGCGAGGGTGAGCGTGTGAGGGAGTGAGTGTGATAGAGTGAAAGAGTCAGCATAAAGAGAGGGGGGGGGGGTGAACTAAAAAGAAATAATAATCGTTTTGTCTTTTCGTAGGACTGTAAAAGATCGTGACATCACGTTCTATATAGTTTCTTACCCTCCTTTTGAAATCGCGCAATAAATATCACGGCATACTGAGAGTGAGAGAGAGAGAGAGAGCGAGAGAGAGAGAGAGTGTGGGAGAGAGAGAGAGAGAGAGAAAGAGAGAGAGAGAATGACTGAGTGTGATGAGAAGAAAAAACTAATTTACCGAATGAAAAATACCGCTTTAGTCCTAAAAGTCCTCAGTAAAATCGCAACCAAAATTTCGTAATTTGTCAGGCACCGACCAGTCCTCTGAGATACCCATCAATGACCACTTTCATATTAAATAATTTTAATCCCGGTTCATGCTTAAAATATTTGAAAAATCACGTCCTTTCGAGTCGTCCTACAGCCTTATGGTCAAAGCTCTATTGTCATTGCATCAAACGCAAAACCCTCGTTTTAGCTATTTTGATCGGTTTTGGAACGGTGAAGAGCAGAGCATGGAAAAGGATGGGGAAGGGCCTGATAATTCCTCGAAAATGCCAAACTTCCATTAATCTCTTCCAGTTTCCACTCTTTGGACAGGAAATCGTTTCACACCAAAGACATTCGGGGAGGCTTTCATTATAAGGAATGAATTATTAATAACAATTGTAGACAGTAATTTGAGCGTCGAAAGCCTTGAAATTAGGCTCTTGAAACGGCGAAGGGAGGGGGAGGAGACTTGGACTGTCAAAAATCTTACTTTTCCCTCCCTCCCAATACTGTCTCCAAACAACGCACGGTCTAGGATTTCACGTATGGTGCAAATCTAGGAAAATAAAAAGGAGATTTTTGGGAAGCCGCCTTTCCAATCTGTCAAGGGGATTAAAGGATCACGAAGATTTTACTTCCAATAATACCTAAAAGCTCTCTTTTTTTTCCTTCCTTTTAATTTAATTTTTAAAAAGTGGTTGGGTCGCGATGGGAGTGGTGGTGGAGGGGAGGCTCGTAAAACCTGTCAAAGGGAAATGTATAAAATAAACGAATGCGATACACTCCGTTTAACGAGCAGCAGCGCTTCTCGTCCTCACGAATTCACGCACCGCCAATTAAAGTTTTACGTGAGCTTGAAGTGATGAGTAAGCTTCATGGGATTCCTATAAAAGAGATAGTGATGGTCCGGCGGTGGGGTAGGGAGGGTCTTTGAGGGTTTTAAGATTAGTTGGGTTGGCTGGACTTTAGTGGTTATGATTATTATTTTGTTTCAAAAGAAAAGTTATTCGGAGAGGGGGACTTGACAAGCACCAACAAAAAAGAAAGGCTCGTAATTGAGTGATCTTTTAACTTTTTTGTGGTCCCACCTGTTATATCGTTCGAACTGAAGAACTGGAAATGAAAGGAAAACGTTTTTTTGCTTTTTTTTTCCAAAAAAGTACCCACCCACTTAACTAAAATTTACGAGTACTCACAGGTGGTTGGTTCACAGCAATGAATCTAATCTTTGGAGGCGAGGAAAGCCCGAGAAAAGCCACGATCGCGAACGTTTTATAATAATGAAAGTGCCGTTGCTACAAACTGGCGAACAAATGACGCTCTGGGATTTGAAACTGTGAGTGAAAGCCACGGTGCTCGTTCGCCTTATGTTCCTGTGTTGGCCAAGTTGATGACGGATGGTTCTTCACCGGTGCCCTTCAACCTCCCTTCTTCATTCAAACTCCACGCCGAGACCCCCTCTATACCATGAACGCACCATCCTTTTTTTTTTTTTTATCTTTTAATGACGACGTCACCGAACTTTTTCAACAAAATAATCGTCACCGTGCGAGATTAACTCTAAAAGAAGTACTTTTCCTCGTAAATGTTGCAAAACATCTCGTATAAAGAGATATTTTCCTCTTTTTAGCCCCCTCCCTCCCAACCACTCTTCGTCGTGATAGCGTCATCCTTCTCCAATGCCCTGGTTCAGCTTTAGACGGGCGAAACAGAGAGAAGTTTGTAAGAAAAGACGATTGTCTAAACTAACAAATTCCCCATAGTTCCCACCTTTAATTGTCTCCTATTGTTCCAAGGAAATAAATCAGAGAACCCCCCACCCACCCGCCGAGCCATTGCTGGCTCACACTTCAAAACGCGGTAGTGTCACGAGTTTTCAGGGAATTATCTTTTGTCGCCTTTGAAGCTGAAAAAAAAGAACGAAAAAAATCACTCGCGTCAATGCTACAACCCAAAAAGGAGAGAATGAACAACGGTGGAGACGGTGGTTGTACGGTCAGAACAACTTTTTCGGGTAAAAAAAACAAATCAATTATTAGAGGGAAACAAAGACCGAACACGAGTGCTTCGGTGGTGGTGAGAGAGAGGTAATTCAAATTCGTCCAATCAAGGTTGATCGGACGTCATTCAGACGATTAAACCTCCGCATTTTTCACCGGGCTATTTCAATTCAAAGTTTCACTCGGCTTGAATGATTGTGGTTAAAACTGTGAAGATAAGCGCTTTTAGTCGCTGTAAACGACATTTTGGTGGCACGAAAAGCAGCCAACGCGATTCGTATATCGAATCAATGTGAAAAAGTGACAATTTTCTGGGATGAATTATCTGTTTTCGTTAAAAGTGATGATTTCCTGACCAAGTTTGGAATTTCAGTCGAAAAGGGCCCTTTAGGGGATACAGGATTGCCATGGAGACTCATTGACTCAAGGACTGGGAGGAGCTTGTCATCAAGCTCCCACCTCACGCACGGTGTTAGTATGGGGCAGGGAGACGCAATTTTTGTATATACCTACTGCTGAATGGACCCACCGGGTATGAGATCATAACCACGAGGCCACGTGGGCTGCGATCCCTCCTCGCTCAACGGTTCAAGCTACTCGATTTTTACCCTGAAAGTGGCAAAACCGTGCATTTACGCTCTAAAAATGGCCAAATAGACCATTCCGCACACCATTGAAAATGACAAAACTGACTTACAAATTGCATGCCCTAAAATAACCAATCCCCCCAAAACGCCCTAAAAATTTCAAACTGGTTTTGCCCCTTGAAAGCTGCTAAAGTGACTGATCCACGCCAAAAAAAGAAGAAGAAAAAAAAAGATTCAGGCCTCAAAAAATGACTAAACCCGACAGATTCACGCCTTGAAAAGACTTGAACTGACGATCATGTGACCTTGAAATATAAAAAACGACCATTAGCGCTCCAAAAATGGCCAAATCGACCATTCGTACCATGAAAATGACTGAACTGATGATTAGTCGTGCCCTATAATGATCACCAAACTGATTATTCACGCTATAAAAATTGTAAACTCAATTATTGACGAGAATTCGGGGGTCAGAACTGTTGGATTTTCCAAGCCCATCCTTCTGAAATCGTCAGGTTTCGTTGTAGGAACTGTGAATTTCGTCTTTCACAACTGTCAATTCGCTCCGCTTTGGACTTGGAAAATGTCAAATTAAGTTCTTGAAAAACTGCCAAATTTTGTCCTAGCAAATGTCAATTCCGCACCAGGAACGGACAGTTTTATTTTCTTGAAACTGTCAATTTCGTCCAAGAAATGTCTGTTCTGCCATTCAAAACTGTCCATTTCTTAATTCAAAGCTGTAAATTTTGTTGTTCAAAACTTTCAATTTCATTCTGGAACCTGTCTGTTTCGTTCAAGAAACTGCCAGTTTCGTCCCGAAAACCGTCAATTTAGTCATATAAATTGCCCATTTTTACGTAGAAACTATCAATTTAGTCCTGGCAACAGTCTACATCGTCCCTGAAACTGTTAATTTGGTCCTTAAAACTGTCAATTTTGTGCTACCCAACTATGCACTGGCATTTTTGACTTGGAAACTTTCAATTTCCTGCTATATAGCAAGAAATCTCAAACCTGCCAAAACTGTAAATTTCGTCCTAAAATTGTGAATTTCTTTCTAGGAACTCTGGAACTGTCAATTTCGTCCTTGAAACTGTCAATTTCGTCCTTCAAATTGAACTGTCAATTTTGACTAACAAAACTATCAATTTCGCTCCAGGAAATGGCGGTTTCGTCTATGAATGTCAGTTCTGTCATTTAAACAGGTCTATTTCGTAATTCAAAACAGTAAATTTTGTCGTTTGAAACGGTCAATTTCGACGTGGAAATTGTCAACTTTATCCTTCAAATTAAACTGTCAATTTCGACTGACAAAACCTTCAATTTCGTCCCAGGAAATGGCGGTTTCGTCTATGAAACTGTCAATTTCATCCTTGGATCCTGTCAATTTCGTCCTTGGACCTGTCAATTTCGTCCTAGAAATGTCAGTTCTGTCATTTAAACCTGTCCATTTCGTAATTCAAAACTGTGAATTTTGTCGTTCAAAACTTTCAATTTGATCCTGGAAACGTACGAGAAACTGCCATGTTTCTTCCTGAAAACCGCTAATTTCGTCGTATAAACTCCCAATTACGCCCTAGCAACTGTCAACTTAGTCCTGCCAACAGCCTATATCGTCCTAGCAACTGTCAATTTTGTCCTACAAACTGTCAATTTCGCCCTAGTTGAAACTATCAATTTAGTCCTGGTAACAGCCAATACCGTCCTTGGAACTATCAATTTCGTCCTGATGGAAACTGTCATTGTCCTTCTACATTACTGTCATTTTTTTCTTATCAAGTTTCAAATTGACCTGATAACTGATTATTATCCAGTGAAAAAGTTGAAATTGAGCCTCCGGAGCGTCAAAATATAGTAAAATTGGTGATTTCTTCAAGTTCAAGTTAAAAAAAAAAAGAAAATAGAAAGTTGGTTCAGAAATCTTATTTTCTGGGAAACCGTACCATAATCACATCATTATAGTACAGTTCAGCGGTCTCAAGAACTATAATTCGGGTTGCTTTCCTACCTCTCACGACTCGCTCACACATCATGTTTAAATATTGTCCAACCGCGCTGATCTCCATCGTCCTCCTAACACCGCGTCGCGACGGCCCCCTTGACAACGTCTGACAACAGTGACAACTCGGCCTCCTCATCACCCACCCGTGTGAATACAAGCCCTGTCCAGGGGCGTAGCCAGCCCGTGATCAAGGGATGGGCAGCCAAGCCCAAAAAAAGACAAGAGAAAAGGACATTTTGCGGCTAAGACTGAGGAAAATCCGCATTCACTGCTAAAATTGAGAAATAGCGTTGATTCACGTCTAACTTGATTAATAAATCTCGTTATTCGTGGTTGAAATTAACAAAACATACCAATTTGCGGTTTAGCGATGCAAAGTCCGGGCCGAAATTAAGAAAATGCGCTAATTCCCCAGGTCAAATTGGGGAAAAATTGCTCTTTTCCGGCTGAAATTGACAGAACGCACCAATTCGCGGTTAGGCGATGCACAGTGCTGGCCGTAATTAAAATAGTAAATTAAAAATTCGTTATTTAAGGGGGTTTTGAGACCTTTTCACCGCTAAAATGAAATAAATGGGCTGGTTCGAGGTAGAATTGAGAAAAAGCACTCAGTTTCAGCTAAAATTAAGGGAAAACGTCAATTCGAGGCTAAAAATAGTGCTCATTTTTGAGTAAAATTGAGAAAAAAAAACTCTGCGTAACTCCTCTTGAGAAAAACTGGATCCACGCCTGATTGTGTGGGCAGCTTCACCGGCAAAAATATCAGATGCACCATTGCCTTTTTGCAGGCTTATAACAAGATCTGAAGGTTAGATTCGCGTCAATTGACGGTCATCAGAGACTAAATTCTCACAGAAAAGCCCACTCTCCATCAGAAAATAAATATCTGCTGGAAAACTGTCGTTTTTAGCCCTCTATTACGGATTTTATATGCGAAAACTGAAAACTTCTTCCCCCGTAAAGTCATAAGTACTTTCGGAGCTATAAACTTAAAATGTTAGACCTGAGACGGTACTCTGTCAATGTTTTTTGATGAAATAGTAATCTCTCCACGTTTTGAATCTCGTTTAATTTTCCTTGAGTGACCATGGTTTCGGTCGACTAGACCATCTTCGGACACAGTTTTATTGGGGTGTGTATGAAACCCCTCGTCACGACTTTCCCGAAAACGAGCGGAGATCACACAGACTACTCATTGATTGATTGATCATTGATCACCGTCATTGATACAATGTTGGTAAACTGCGGCAGTTTAGCCCGTAACAAACTGGACCATTCCATCTTCGAGACGAATAGTAGATAATCGACAGGAACTCACACAGGCCTCTAAACTGCCGAGTTTAGAGACCTAAGACCAACTCTAAAGGAATTGGCATTTCCTCTCCCACCATAAGTATAGTTGGCACAGGAGGCTAATCACGGTTTGAGCTAGCCAAACCCCACGAAATTGTGCTGTTTCAAGTGAGCAAATGCTCACGAATATGGTTCTATAATAGCGAGAAAAAACCCGCGGAAATTGGCGTTTTAGTGAGCCAGAATCACGACTAGGGCTTATAACAGTGCAAAAGCCACATAGTTGTAACTTTTTTAAAAGAGGAAACCCCGCGAAGCGAGTCAAGCCAAAACCCACAAAATCGGGTTTTTGGTGAGCTCGCGAGAACGGTTTTTAGCGACCACCAAGAAACCACGAAAAATTGCCGTTTTCGTCTGCGAAATTTGTTTTTGAGTGAGGTATCAAACCAAAACTGGATTTCCAGGCACGAAAATACGCGATTTTGTTTTTGGTAGACCCGCCAAATGGTTCAGCAATATTGGAATCGGCAAAACTGTTTTTTTTTTTTCGAACCTACGAAAATGTTTTTCGCTTGACCTACGGAAAAAGTGGCTATTATCACCATGGCAACCTCACCACGAAAGAAACACTTTAATCTCAGCGTGTTATTTGCTTACTTTACGTCACGGAGTGAACGAAAGTACTTTATGTTACTGCTAGGAGTGATGTAAAGTACTTTCCGTCACTGTTAGGAGTGACGTGTTTGGAGTGAGTCGTGGTGAAGTGCCACACATTTGGTCGGTCAATCGAAAAATAGTGATCGCAACTCGTGAGGAGCGTCTTTCCGCGCTCGTTGTTAGTAATTAGCGAATTCGGCTTCGCCTCGATCGCCAAACACAACTCGCGCGTAAAGTGACCCTTTCCTCACTCGTTGTGAAATATACTATTACACTGTGAATAATAGGCGACATTGGTTTTTCAGAGTGCAAAATATGAGAAATTGATTTTTTAGTGAGTCAAATCAGCTAAAATCGGATTTTAGTGCGCGAAAAATCAGTGAACTCGGTCTCACATTTCGGCCACCTCGCAAAATTGGTTTGTTAGCAACATAAATCCATGAAATTGAATTTTCAATGAACAAAACGTTTTTTGCGAAAAAAAAAAACACTACTTTTTTTTAGAGAGAGCGAAATCCGAGAAATTTGAATTGTGAGTGAGTCGAACCTGCGAAAGTGGGATTTTAGTGCGAAAAATCAGTTTCCAAATTAAGCCGACCCTCGGAATCGAGTTGTCAGCAACAAACGTCCGCGAATTTTTTATTTTTGGTGAAGCCGATACGCGAGAATGTGTTGTTTTTTTTTTCAGTGAGAAACATCCGCAAAATTTGGTGTCTTATCGTTAGTTGTCGAAATCTGAGATATTAGTTGCTTAGTGAGACAGAGCTGTGATAATGGTCTTAAAAAAAAAAAAAAAAAAAAAAAAAAATTGAAATTAGTGTATTAGCGAGTGATTTTAACTTTTCGATGGAATTTAGATTGGGCAGCTGCCCCACGAAATCTGCGCTTTTGTTTCTAGGGGAAGGCAACAAACTGTCCATCCCATGAATGTAAACTGGGCGAACGACTCTCGAAAAGTAAACAAATCAAAGGTGTAAACTGAGCGAAGGCGAGCATTGAAGCCTCTCCGACGGCCAGTTGTGAGATCTGCGTTGTGCTGATAGTAGTGCCCAGTTGTTTTGTTGTGCAATGTCGTCCGTCAGAGAAATTATTAGTCAGCGGGGTGCAATTCTACTGGAAATTGACAACTTCAAATTCAAGAAGGGCCGAGATATGGCGTCTGGTGACGTTTCTTGGAGGTGAGACATTGAAAATATGATTCATTCATACGAGTACGTATGTAACAACGTATGAGACATATGCAGAAGCTTTTCACGTACTTTGCGATATATGTAGTCACCATGCTCGGGTTCTTCAAGCACAAGTCGTCGTCACCGACGTAGAGGCTGGATTACGACGTGCTTGCCTTGTGTTGAATAGTACATGAGTTTGCAGCGGCACCAAGCCACAAAAGTTTTTCTGGGGAGAGACGGGTGAGCAGCAATAAGGAGGGGGGGCTTGATGAACGGCATTCTTTATCAGCATCCCTACAAAAACCGGACCTCTTGAAACTGAATAAATTATTATTAGAGCCCAGCGAACTTATAGTTTATTTTCTCTCCTTTATTGATTGATTTTTATCAAATATTGCTTGAACAGTAATTTATTCGCCTCATCTCCGAAAATATATTTGTTTGAATTTGGCAGGTTTTAGCCCTTCTATTGTCCCAACGGGAGCAAATTTCCCAACCAAAAAAAAAAATCACTTTTTTTTTCTTTTTTTTCGAGTCGAATAACTTGGTTTTCCACATGACTTTGGTGTAGCGAGTGAGTCACTTCTACAGTTCTGTAAACAAGTAATGTAGATGTAGTTTTTATTGAGGCACTTTATATCTGACTGGCAAAATATACCTCTGTTTGTCACGAGAACACTCTTCGCTCAGTTTACATGAGAGGGTTAGTCTGCCTCCGAACCGCTTCGCTCAGTTTACTACGAGGGGCTGGAATTTTTAATCCGATTCGCCAAGCTAACAAATCCCCATTGGTTCTGTCCCAGACAGTCCTTCCATGGCAAAACCACGATGATCTTTTTTCACTTTCCACGGTCTTGGGCCTGATATTATCCAGTGCCATAGCGCGTGCGTTGAGCTGCCTTCTTGCATTCTGGCGTTAATCTGCTCCATATTATCACATTTGTCCACAAAAGAGAAGTGAACGATGCTCGTGTGATGTGTCGACGTGAGATCGTGCATCATGGAAAGATAATCCAGGAACTTGATACATCACCACGCGTCATCATATCAGTAAGAGCCCTTCCAGTGAGCACTTATCAAAATCTCAAAAGTTTTATTTGCTCACGTAGATCAAGCAATAAAATGTGTTCACTTCAAGAAAACCCTTTGGCCTTGAGCCTAAAAAGTATAAATTTTGAAGTATCTGAACCATATATTTAAACCGCCCTTGGCATTTGGGCGGCTAATTTTTCGTTATTAAAAAAAAAATCTTTTATAAAACGACGTTATCTTATTGTGAAGTTTTTTAAAAGGTCGTTAAGATGATGGGAGAGGCTTTATCAAATTGGAATTCCATAATCTTTTTCTCCAACTAAGCCGCTGGGCAGGCATCAAAGAGAACAATTTTTCCCCGATCTTTGTGTAAAATCAATGTTCTCTCTGTGAACCGAGCAATGCAATTTCGGGACTTTTAATTTGCTCATGAAAATCACCCCCCTCTCAACCAACCACGTTTTACACGATTAAATAGTTCGCTTACCTCCCCCTCCCCATGAAGAAGTCCCAGAAATTCATTCGACGTTATCGTAATCATTATACCGTCATCAAAAGTCAACGCGATATAGTATATTGGTGGAACGGAAATAAATTCCGTTGTCGAATATAACGATGCGTGGAAGGAGGCTGCGGGAATGTTTCCTAGTATTCGAGTAAATTTAAAAAACGTCACCAAACTTTTTTTTCTTATTTTCTGGGCGGATACGGGAGTCTACAAAACGCTTCTTCATTATTGCCGCTGGCGAGAAAAATGCCGAGTTTTTTCTTTATCTTGTTTTTGTATCTTGGCAGAGTAACAAAGAGAAAGAGAAAAAAAGATGGTATCGTTGTTACTCGTTGGGTGTACGATTGCGAATGAAATTGACTCATTAAATTACATCATTAGCAGGAAGTAAAAATTGAGAGCCATAAAACACGGTTTCGAGAGTTAAAGATTTAACCTTGTGATGTACGACGCTCGGATTTTAACACAAATCTTCAAGAAGATGAAGAAGAAGAAGAAAAAAGAAGACTCGCCCTAATAACGACAAATGCCCTCTCCCTGTCGAATAAACAAACGGTTTTTCGACGGTGACAAGGTAAACATTTTGATTTAACTGCGTGATTCGACAACCCCCACGTCACCGTATATATAGCCACTCAATTCCGTTTCCGTATACCCGGCCTGGCGTGCGGGTAAAAAACGGATAGAATTATGGTAAAGTTTCGTCCGGCCTCGTCCTACGTTCATATAACGCGTACCATCAATCATCATGGCAAGACCCCCCCCCCCGCCACTTTGCACACCATCAGACCCTTCCTATAACACCACTCTCACCCATCCTCCCCCCAACCGCGGAGAACAAGGGAAAACATTAATCTTCTTTTGACCCCTTAGCGTCCCCTCCCATCATCAGCAGACCGAAGCCCGGGAATTCTGAAGTCTTTTGCCCCGCGATCCACTTACCGGAAACCATTTGCAACCATTACAAACCTTTTTCCTTGTTAGTCCGCCCTCCCCACCAACCACCCTCATCACAATTTTTATTCGTACTAATACACCGTTGAAATCATAGGAAATTTTCGGTCGCTCTTTGACATCATTTGAAAAGACCCCCCCTCGCCCATCCCTTTTAGAGCCCATGGTCCACGCTCTATAGTCTATACCAACGTCGGGGTATTTTTTTTTTTAATGAGGAAACATGCTCACCGCGCGGGGTCTTTATGATGACGCATCTCTCTCGTTTTCATCACCCCACAGTTTATAACTTAACCTGAAGCGTGATGACAATTTTTTGTGATTAATTAAAGAAATTCCCCACCCACCATCACGGAACTTGTTGTTTTGTGCCGAAGTTCACCCCTCTACGTCACCCTCCCCACCACAATTCAGAACCATTCACGACAGTTTAAAAAAAAAAAATATATGAAAAGGAAAGCGTGTTATGAATTCGCTAATGAAAAGAGCTTCTTTGTTGTTTGCCTTCTCTTGTAATTGCTTACAACTGAACATGAACGACGCCTTATTCTACAAAATCGAAAAAAAAGAATAGAAAATGATAAGTTGTGGTTGAAAGGGAAAGGCGGGGAGGGGGACAAGAACAAAACGGTATAAATAATGAGAGAAGACGGACAAAGGTTGAAAAATGGTTCCACGCAGGGACACGAATTAATTTTCCCGCAGCACCAAAATTATTTATTTAAATACCGCGAGCGAGATCCGACGCCCTCGCCTCCTGCAAGGTTGACGGCCAAGGGGGGAAATCCGCAATCGTAGAAATTGGTTATTGCAAAAGCCCGACCCGCGAAATTGTGTTTTAAAAAAACAAATCCGGTAGATTTGGTTTTTAAAAGACCTCTCCAATGGCGAACAGGTATAGCCAGAGGCGGCGTATGTCGGATGGCATTGGGAGGGCAAGAATCTGATCAGTTCAACCCCCCCCCCCTAACCATTCGGCAAATAGCGTGTTTCGAGTCAATTACCTATGTCTACATTGCAAAATTACAATTTTCAAGGCCAAAAATACAAATTATCCAACCTTACAGTATCTTCATGAAATTCCCTTGGTCCTTGGCTAATTTGTCTGGTGGCATATGTGGGCGAAAGGGGCATTTTTATTAGATGAAAGGAGGATTATGAGCCAAATCGACAAAGCTGAAGACGCCAAGAGTGGCGTATTCAGCTCGGATACTTTTGGAGGGGAAGAGCAACAGTATGCCCTGGAATGCCGAATTCCGCCCAAATTTTTGCACTTTAAAAAATCATTTACGTGGGGTTAGCACTTTCAAACTTCCCAAATTTTGCGGATTTGGATCTCTCAGAACCAAATTTTGTGGATCGGCACCGAAAAAGCCAATCGGGTAGACGATACAGTTGATTGCCGAGTCACCTTTCCTCTTATTCATGGTCTTGGATCGGGGGCCAGAATTTGCGGTTTTCACCCCTGTAAACCCAAATTTTGGAGATTTGGCCCTTTGAAAAAATCGATTTTGTGTTTTTTTTTTCTACAAAGGACCAAATAATGTTGTGGCTTTTACCTTTTACTCACTCGAAAAGCCAATTTTGCAGGACAGTGTCCCTTAAGCCAATTTCGAGAGTATACGGCCATTTCAATCTCTACCGCACAGAAGGGGGGGGGGGCTTGGTTGGATCACCCTGGGCTTCAGCTCGGATGGAGCTACCTCTACGGCTGCTAATGTGGTGTGAAAAGAGCGCAAACTCGCTTCGCGCATGCTCGCACTTTCGCAATAGAGAAAAGCGTTGATTCACGCTTCAAATTAAGAAAAAGCGTTATTTTAGGGCTAAAATTAAGCAAAAAGCTAGTTCGTGGTTAAAATGGAGACTAAGCGCTACCAATTGATGGCAATACATTTTTGAGAAAACTTGCTAATTGACATCTGAAATTGAGGAAAAGTCAACTGCGTGGCTGAATTGAGAAAAACCGCTAATTTACGGAAAGAATTGAGAAAATGCGCTAATTCACTGCTGAAATTGATAAAAAACCATAATGTGAGAGTAAAATAGAGAAAAAAAAGGCGAATTCGCCGGTAAAGTAGACAAAACCGTAAATTTATGGCTAAAACAAAAAAAATCCGCTAATTCGCTGCTATACATATAATGGATGAAAACGATAATTCAAAAATTGAGAAAAATCGCTAGTTCGTGGGTCGTGTAGATTGAGAAAGAGCACTCATTGGTAAATTGAGAATAAGCGCTAATTCAATGGCTAAAAGTTTGAAAAAAAGTGCCGATTTTCCGCGAAAACGGAGAGTAACGCTGATTTGTGGCTAAAATTGAAGAAAGGCGCTGTAATTCGCAGCTAAAATCGAGAAAATATGCTAACTCGCGGGTAATATTTCTCGGCTCAAACTGAGAAAAAGCCGCTTATTCGCAGCTAAAATAGTGAAAACGCCCACTCGCTGTTCCTGCGGAGGCAATGCGTAGCTAAAACTGAGGGATAGATGTATTTTAACTCTATCGTAAAAAGTAAGTAGGTTACGTCACGTTTTATTTAGAGACTAATAAGTGGCCTCTTAAGAGATTTCATTTAGAGATTAGAGAGAGGTGAAGGTCCACCACTGCTTTCAAAACTCAATTTTCATGGACTAGGCACACGCAGAACCCAATTTCACGAGGGTTTCACATTTAAAAATCCAATTCCGTGGGGTTCAGAATAGCAATTTCACACGTTTGAGGCTTTCATAAAAGCAATTTCCGTGGGTCGGGCTCTTTCGAGTTTAAAATTCCACTGATTTGTCACCAACAGAACCATAAGTTTGCTGTTCAGAGAACCAATTTCGCATTTGGCTCATTCAAAATAAGCAATTCCGGTGGTTTGGCTCTTTTACAGCCCACATTTAGCGGACCTGGGACGATAGAAACAAATTTTATGGGGTTGGCTCGATGAAAAAGACAACATCACGTATGGTCTGGTTCCCTTTGCAAACAAAACTTCTCACGGGTGGCCCATTGAACAATTTCGCAGGATGACTCACCCTCAAAAAACAATTTCGTTTGTTTGGCCGACACAGAAGGGACAATTTTACGGTTCCGGCTTGTTCCGAAACGAAATTTCGTGGACCTGGCTCATTCAAAACCAATTTCGCGGAACTGGCTCCCCGGAAACACACAATTTCGCGGTGTCGACTCATTAGAAACCAATGTCATGTTTCTGGATCACCGCAAAAAGAGCAATTTTTTAGGTTATGTTTCATCAAAAACGAAATTTCACTCTGTTGAACCTTGAACCATTCGCGGTTTGTTGCTAACTGTGCGTTCGCAGCTTTTTACTTAACTCTTATCCATCCAGTGTGGGTGTGAAGGACTGGTGTGGGAAGGAGGGGCTGAATGTAAACCCTGACAAGACCAACCTAGTGGCCTTCACTAGAAAGAGGAACTTGGGGGACTTTAAAGAACCCCTGTTCTACGATACCAGGCTATCTCTTCGGAGGGAAGTGAAGTATCTGGGGGTAACCCTGGACTCCACGCTCACCTGGAACAAGCACCTGGGCAGGGTTGCCGACAGGGGCAAAATGCTGCTTATGAGGACGAAAAGTGCCTGCGGCAAAACGTGGGGACTGAGGCCGCAAATGGTCTTATGGCTATATCCGGCGATAGTCAGACCCGCACTGACATACTGCTCAGTGGTCTGGTGGCACAAAGCTGAACAAGTGGGGGCCAGAAATACCCTCACTAGTGTTCAGAGACTGGCGTGCCTAATGGTCACTGGGGCTATGCACTCCACTCCTACTGCAACGATGGAGATACTGACGGGACTCCCTCCCGTAGACATCTTCATCAAGGGGGCGGCGGCAATGTCGGCCCTAAGGCATAAATGGGGTGGTTTATGGAGGGGTGGGGGCCTTAATTCTAGGAGGACCCACACTGGGATCCTGGACACGGTTCGGGACCCAGTGCTGGGCATGATGCCGGACATCATGCCCAAAACCCTCGGTGAACGCTGTCCCTTCTCCGTCCGCCTTGGGTACGGTGAGGGGCAGGCAGTGAAAAGAAATCACAAGGAGCGATTGTGGTTTACAGACGGCTCTAAAACGAATAACGGGACTGGTGCGGGGGTGTACGGGGTGGAACCCGAATGGAGGCTGTCTACACCTCTGGGGGTATACACCTCGGTATTCCAAGCCGAAGTCTACGCAATCAAGGCCTGTGCTGCTGAGAATATACGTAGGGACGTGCAAAATGCCCATATACGTATCCTCACGGATAGCCAGGCTGCCATTAAGGCACTAACGGCTCCGATAGTGAGCTCCGGGCTTGTATGGGACTGCCGCCAAAGCCTTAGTCTGCTGGCCCAGGATAACAAGGTAAGCCTTGAATGGGTACCGGGACACAAGGGTATCTACGGGAACGAGCAGGCGGACTCCTTGGCCAGGGAGGGCTCGAATCCCGCCATCGACCTTCAGGATGGCGATAGCTAAGTGGGTTAATGCCCAGGCGGCTATTCGCTGGCAGAGTCTGGAGGGACATCAGCAGAGTAAGCGCATGGTCGAAGGACCGTGCAGGAGGCTTACGAGCAAACTGCTCCGACTTAGCCGGAGAGACCTTAGAACGGTGGTAGGCCTTATCACAGGATTCTGCCAGCTCCGTTATCATCTACACCGCATCGGGGTAACCACAGAGTCCCCGGTGTGCAGACTGTGTGGGGAAGAAGACGAGACCGCCCATCACATCGTGTTCGAATGTGAGGCGCTCGCGGGCCGCCGGCTTAGCATCTTCGGGGCCGACCAACTCGAGGGTGCTCCGACCGGCGAAACTCTAGCCGAGGACCTCCTAAACCTCGTCAGAGGGAAGGGGATCCTGGACTAGATCCACAGACCCAGGGGGGGCACAATAATCCACCTAGGATTCCGTGCCGGGGGGGCAACCCTCCTACCCGTGGGTGTTGTTTCAAAGAAAAAAAAAAAAAAAAAAAAAATCCAGTGTGGGTGAAAACTCCTGAACTCTCTCATTCAAGGTGAACACTAACCGGGAAACCCGGGAAGAGTCAGGTAATTTCAAAGTGGTCAGGGAAATCCGGGAAAAGTCAGGGAATTTATTGATTTTGACAACAAAGTCTGGGAAAATTGAATGGACAGCTTCTTTGTGGATTCAGCATTTGCTCAAGGTTTGAGAAAATTATGCTTTTGCTCTTCTAAAAATGGCTTGACAGCTTACAGCTATTCACTGCCTTAAAATATGACTCAACTAGCTATTCCAACCATAGCTAAACCGACTATTTGCGCGCTAAAAATAGCAAAACTAGCAATTCACACTTTGGAAATGACTCCACGTGCCCTAAAAATGGCTATCCTGACGACTTGGAGGGGGAAAAGATGGCGGACGTGTGTGAAAATTCTGTATGTGCTCGCTGTTCCACGGGGTTTTTATCGACCGACAAATCAATTGCTTGTGAAGGTGGATGCTCTAAACTGTTCCATACAGTTTGCGTCGCTATTGACGAGCTTGAATTTGAAGTTTACGCTCGCGCGAAGTCTAAATTCAAGTGGTTTTGTAGTCTGTGCTGTGCCAAGTTCCAGGCAATGGGGAAAGGTGTTTCCACGGAAGCAGCTTCGATTCTAAACATTGTGGTGGAGCAAATTCGACAGGTCAGTGACTGCAATCGTATTATTATGTCAAAATTGGAGGAACTTCAGAAAGAAAATCGTGAAATACGTACCCTTTTGCCTGATAAGGCAAAGGACTGTTTGCGTCATAAGGATAAGGATAATCACGTGATGTGTCCCGTTTACCTGCCCTCTGGCGAATTCCGAGCTGGTGATCGGAAAGCTACGGAGGCGTTCAATGGGTCCAAGGGCATGCCCAACACAGCGCGACTTTCAAATAGTGTCTCATTTGAGGATCTTCGATACGTGGCAAAAAAAAGAGGAAACAAAATAAAAGTACCTGTACGGGCTGATGCTCTCCCACCTGTGGGCAACAATCTTCCGTCAGTGGAACAAGCTTTTCCTCAAAAAGAAGATTCGGCGTCAAACGCGGAAGCTGAAAACGACCGTGGCGGGAAGGTGGGCCATTCTCCACAACAACGAGTGATAAACAAAAATGATAGACATAATAGGCCAGGAGTCATTTTAGGAACGGGGGAGATCACGCCTTCGTTTTCTGCGGCGGCGAGGAAATGCTGGATTTACGTTGGACGAATACAAAAGGGAACGGACCCGGAAACAATTTCAAAATTTGTCGCAGCAAAACTCAACTGTAAAGAGGCTTTCTGCGAGAAACTGGTTTCACAGGGCGCGTTCGACAGTTTTAAATTAAGTGTAGATATGGAATACAAGGATGTAATAATGAAAAGTGACTTTTGGCCACCCAATGTTGTTATTCGGCGTTTTTTATGGAAAAGGAAGGGGGGAAATTTCAGTCAAGAGATGTAAACATGGGGGCTTTGACCTTCTCCGAAATCGAAGATAATATTATTTGTAAACAAAGGACTGTAACTCCTGAGACGCCTAGCAAGTTAAAATCTAAAGCTAGAAAGATACTTGACATTGACATGGTCCCTGAAACCGAAAATAATTCCAAGATTGCACTGCTTCATTATAACATTAGATCGTTAAGGAATAAAATCACTTTGCTAGAATCGTACTTGAGTTCTTTGCAATTAGATTTGCTTCTGCTAACTGAAACTTGGATGAGAGAGGATTACTACGAATTCATAAATATCTCAGACTTCAAGATTTTGTCGACTTACTCCAGGTCAAAATCGGAACACGGAGGAGTCGCAATCTTGGTAAAACAAACGCTTAATGCATCCCCAAACATCGTCGTCAATGGTCTGTCGGTTGAAAACCATTGTGAAATGGCCGCTGCTATGTTAAGTGATAGTCAAATAAATGTAGTAACTGTATACAGACCCCCCCAGGGTAAAATGGACATATTTTTAACAGTTATTGAGCAAAGCCTTAGCCTGTTGTATAAGAGAAATACATTAATAGCTGGAGATTTAAATGTGCATTTCAACAACCCGAATGACAAGAACGCAAAATCTGTGGGTGATCTCTTCACATCTTTTGGGTTTAGTCTACAAGATTTCTCGACCACGAGAGGAGAAAATCAGTTAGATGTTGTTTTCACGAACTTTAGTGGAATAACTTGTTCAGTATCTCAGATAGATCCGTGTTTGTCAGATCATCTGGCACAGAAAATTTATCTTAGTAACTTGCCCGCTGAAAAGCAAGTATGTGACCCGATCTTGTTTCGTCCCTTAAAGTTAGATAACTTGTACTACCTTTGTTACTATTTGTCAACAATAGATTGGAGCTTTGCCTATAATTCTTTTCTTCCCTTAGATTCTAGATGGACCATTTTGATTGATATTGTAACATATTTCTTCAGATTTTGCTTCCCGCTACAAAAAATTAAAGGTCATTCGAACAAGGACAGCTCTTGGTACACGGATGAACTGCGCTTAATGGGCGAAAACTTAAGGCATTTTTGTAATGTTCACAGTTCTTCGACTAATGAACAAATTATTATTAGGAAAAGGCAACTAAGATACGAGTACAAGGATGCAATCCTCAAAGCTAAAAGGGCTTTCAATGAAGGTAAGCTCAAAAAAGCTGATTATAAACCTAAAGCCGTGTGGTCTCTACTGAATGAGGAGAGGAAGGGCTCTGCTTACCGCCCAAGAATTCCCGTGGATGCAACGACTTTCAATAATTATTTTGTTTCTTTTGTGGAGAAACATATTTCAGGAGGTACTGGGCACTCGAACCGAGGAGCTAGGCCCTGACAGTGGCTTTGCTTCAAGCTTTAAATTTTCCCCGACAAATGCGTTGGAGATACAAAAGTGTGTTCTGTCCCTAAGGATTAGTAAGGCGGCGGACTGGTACGGTTTGAGCGTCCCCGTGTTGGTCGGTATTTTGGATTATGTAATCACTCCTTTGACCTCGTTAATAAATGAGAGTTTCGAGACTGGTCATTTCCCAAGTGCTTTAAAAATTGCAGTTGTCTCAGTGATCCACAAGGAGGGCGATACTTCGGATCCAGCGAACTACAGGCCTATCAGCATCCTTCCGGTGTTTTCTAAAGTCTTAGAGAAACTAATGAAGAATAGAATAATGGACTACCTCGAGAGTAATAACTTATTTTGTTGTCAGCAATACGGCTTTCGTACTGGGAAAAGCAGCTCAAACGCTATTTTGGATCTCGTCGAGAATATTTTAGAAGCTTATGAACATAGCGAATTCTTGACAGGTATATTTGTTGATCTTAAAAAAGCATTTGATTGCGTTCCGCATAGTAAGCTAATATCCAAGCTCAAGAAATATAACTTCACGAATGAGGCAATAGAACTCGTCAAGTCCTACTTGAGCGACCGTCTCCAAGCAGTTAAAATTGGAAATGACATCTCAGAGCCGTTGAGTGTCAAACACGGCGTGCCTCAGGGCTCTATCCTGGGGCCTCTCCTTTTTCTCATTTTTATTAATGACTTTCCGTCATCCATGCCTTGTCGAAGCGTACTCTTCGCTGACGACACAACTCTTCTGATAAAGGGCGATAATTACTCGGAGGTTTCTCAGAGGGCTGTTGAGGCGCTGGATGTGGCTGAGGTCTGGTTCAGGAATGATTCACTTTTGTTGAATAAAAATAAGACTTGCTCGGTAACATTTACGTTGCGAGATGTTCCGATTAACCGCGATACTCGGAAATTTGCGCCCTCTGTCAAATTTCTGGGAGTAATTTTGGATGAGCAACTGACTTGGGAACCACACTGTAATAAATTAGCAGCAAAGCTTAACAAACTGATTTTTCTTTTCCGATCATTGAAGAAGCTCGTTTCCGCGCCAGTCCTCGTAACCGCATACTTTGCTCTATTCCATTCCTTGATTTCCTACGGGATTCTTGGCTGGGGGCATTGTTCCCATTCAAAGAGAATATTTGGCTTGCAGCGCAAGATTTTACGAATTATAGTTTCGAAAGCCTTTAGGGAGGATTGCCGTCTTGATTTTGTAGCTTTAAAAATAATGACCTTACCTTGTATATATATTTATATGTCGCTGTTACACCTCCATGACGAAAGTTACCGACAGAAACACTTTAAGATTAATAGTAATAAGACCCGAAATTGTGATACATTAGTCGTCTCTAGACGTCGAATTGAAAGGCGAAAGCAAGTGTCAATTGTTACGGCGCTAGGCTTTTCAATAAATTACCGTTAGATTTTAGCAAATTGGACTTTAAAAAGTATAAGAAAAATCTTAAAATATATCTACTGAGCAACCCGTTCTACTCGATCGAGGCCTTTTTGGCGTGTAATTTGAAATGTGATAAAGATTTTAGACTGTTGAACCAGGTAAATAGCTAGTCACCGAAAACCTATTATGTTATCTTGTTTTCAATTTTTTTTCGACCGATGTTAGTATGTTGCTTCAAAAATGTTTCATGACGATTATGTTACCACTGTGGTGTTCATAAAATAAAAAATGAAATGAAATGAAATGACTCGCGCAGCCCTGAAAATCCTTGAACAGATCATGATCCCCACCTTGAAAATGGCTAGATTGACCATTCGGGCGCCAATAATGGCCAACAATTCATGCCATTAGCTCGACTGACTATTTGTGGGCTAAAAACGGCCCAACTGACTATTCGCGTCCCAAAATGGTCGAACCGCTATGGGTTCGCGCTCGGAAAATGGCTCAGCTGACTGATAGGGAAAAATTGCTATTCACGACGTCCCGAAATTGGCAATATAGTGACTTTATCCGCCCTAAAAATGGCTCAACTGACTTTTCTTGCCTTGAAAATGGCTAAACTGACGATTTGCTCACCAAAATCGATCAACTGGGTCATTCATTCCGCCACGAAACAGGACCCTCTCCGCCTTACCAAAGTATCGACTCGCCCCCCTCCCTACCACCACCGATGGTTAAATGAATACTTCGCACCGCGTGCTAGGCTTGCGCTGTAGAATGACTTGACTGGCTATATTCACGATCTAGTCTGAAAATAACTTCACGGAGCCTTCGAGCTGCAGCCTGTCAAGCTGGGTCTTTTTGAAGTTGAAATGCCTGGCTGATGAATCGGATTTAGGGTGTCATGCAGGGGCGTAGCCAGCCCTTGATCCAGAGGCGGGCAGAAGATGTCGGATGTTCTTGAGCCCTTAGCCTGGTACTTCATTGAATCAGAATTAGGTGCATTAAACCGTCAAATTCTTCCCCGGAAACGGGGTTTGGCAAAAAGGGTCATAATCCATCAAAAACTAACATTTCCGCTGGGAAACTATTGGTTTTAGCCTTCTATTCCTGTCCAAAAACTGACTATGTTTTCCCCCCAAATAGATAGATACTTGTAGAAAATGCTTAGCACTCAATCACTGGGTCTCCGACTTTCGATCAACGTGTCTTGTCTGAGAGACGTGTATATACAATTATACATTTTTAACCCAAAACTGACGATTTTTAACTCAAAACTGACGTTTTTTAACCCAAAACTGAAGATCGAGTTCACCCCACATATAACTAAATACTTTACGTCAAAACTGACGATTTCACGCCAATGCCGAAGTGTTACCCTAAAATAAAGATTACACAATACAACTAGCAATTTCAAAACCCAAAGGCTTCTCGCCTAAAGTGATGATTTCAGCCGAATACGGCCGGGCTTAACACAAGCTGATGAAAAACGAATGATATTACCAGGACAGACCACTCTGCATTAAAAAACTGCCGATTTTATCCTTCAAGTGGCAATTTGACTCACCAAAGCTGACGTGCTTCACCCCCTCCCCAAAACTGAAGATATGTGTCACTACAAAACTGGCGATTTTAACCTAAAACTACATTTTTCTGTTCCTTTTCAAAAATGAATATTTTACATGTGGAAACGACTATTTCCCACTAAAATTATATATTTTACTCAAAACTCAAAACTTGTGCGTGACGATGTCACGCACAAAAACTAAAGTTTTTCCCAAAACGGATGATTTTAGGCCGAAACTGACGACTCTGCCTTGAAAACCGGGCGAAATCACTACAAAACTGACAAATTCATCCCAAACGTAACGATTTTATACCGAAACAGATGATTTCAAAGCTTCGAGGTTTGGCCCCATAACTGAGTACGTCACTACAAAACTGGCTATTTTACTCCAAAATCAAACTTGAAAGTGAGAGTTTAACCTCAAAAATGACTAGTTTACCCCAAAATTGGTTAGTACACCACAAAACTGACGATACTCCAAGTCTGAAGTGTTCTTTCGATGATCTCTCTGCAAAAACTGGCAATTTTACCCCAAAACGGACTGTTTAGATCCCAAAATAAGTTACAATGGCATCATGAAAACTTTCCTAAACTGACGATTTTACCCAGAAACTAGCGGTCCCCCCCCCCCAAAGTTATTTCAGCTGAAAACTGGATATTGTACTTCAAACTGACAGTGGCCCCGTTGTAAAACAAAAAAAAATGGTTAGCACGCTTGCTCAGTACTAATTAATGTTTGATTATTGACACATGTAAAGTCAGAGGGAAGGATTAATCGCAATTAATCGTTTACAGTTTTACATGATGATGTTATCGTAAAAATAATTTTGTCTGAAAAAAAATTCTACTCTGAAACCGGAATTTCACTCCAAAACCGGCCATTTTACCATAAAACTGACGGTTTTTAACCCAAAATTGAAGTTTTTACCCCTAAACTGTCAACTGAAAATTGATGTTTTCACACTGCAAAACTGGCGATGTCACCTCAAAAATGAATTTAGTGGGTTTACCTTGAATCTGGCTACTTTAGCTCAAAATGGCGATTTAATCGCGAAAATTGCGATGTTAGGCCCGGGTCGACCACATAGGTTTAAAGTTCCTGAGCTTGAGCTTAAGAGCTTGTACACCAATCACAATTCAGCATTTTTCATACGAAAAATGGTTAAACGGATATCGTCGACCCGGCCCCCAAGAGCAGAAATGGCGATTTTAGCACAGACATTTTTGGCCAGAAACTGACAACTTTACGACTAAGTTGGGGATATCAAGTTTCTTCAGAGAAGCATATTCTGGTGATCAGATCTGCGAAATTGTTATTTTACGGCGCGAGGCCGCGAAATTGTTCTTTGAATTATGACACTCTGGCAAAATTCGTTTCGTGAACGAACAATTCCTCGATATTGATTTTTTTATTAGCGAAATCCAAGACTTGATTTTTTTTAGTGAGCATTGACGATACAAAGTGTGGTTTTCCTGAAGGATTTAAGGTACTTTCAGATTTAGTAAGTATACACGGGATTCAGATCTGCGCTTTCGAGTCAAGAGGAGGGCAGCTGCCCACCACCTCTGCCCCCTTCTGACTACGCCCATGGTGTCACGTTTCAAGTTTTGTGGTTATATAGCCGGTTCAAGGATGAGGAGGGGGGGCAGTGTTGGTAGTTTTCGAACTAGAAAATCCAAATCGCTCCATTTTGACTAATCGTGTGATCATCGAAAACCACGCATTTTTGGCTGCCTGTATGTCATCAGGAATCCTTTAATTTTTGAAGCACCAATGGAGGTTTTTCACCTTCATGAAGGCAACACTCATTACAGTTTTCTGAAATGTGTCGTTGCCGTGATTTGGATGTTGTGAATGTGTGGCGAGTGGGGGTCTTTGACTCACCGATATCACACCAGTTTTCAAGAGGTTCAAAAGGATCACTTAAGCTGCGAAGTGCGGGCGTTAAGTTGCTGGATAATTATTATGTGTGATGGTTGTGCGGGCTATTCAAAGAAGACGAATGGAATGGCATTGCCTGGTGAGTGTGGGGAGGGGGGTTTGAGCCGCCCGAAACAAATTATCGAGCTTTCTGGTCAGTACCACTTGAAAGATCATCTCCCTTCCCAGACCAGGTTTTAGCCTTCTATTCCTGTCCAAAAACTGACTATGTTTTCCCCCCAAATAGATAGATACTTGTAGAAAATGCTTAGCACTCAATCACTGGGTCTCCGACTTTCGATCAACGTGTCTTGTCTGAGAGACGTGTATAATATACAATTATACATTTTTAACCCAAAACTGACGTTTTTTAACCCAAAACTGACGTTTTTTTAACCCAAAACTGAAGATCGAGTTCACCCCACATATAACTAAATACTTTACGTCAAAACTGACGATTTCACGCCAATGCCGAAGTGTTACCCTAAAATAAAGATTACACAATACAACTAGCAATTTCAAAACCCAAAGGCTTCTCGCCTAAAGTGATGATTTCAGCCGAATACGGCCGGGCTTAACACAACTGATGAAAAACGAATGATATTACCAGGACAGACCCCTCTGCATTAAAAAACTGCCGATTTTATCCTTCAAGTGGCCATTTGACTCACCAAAGCTGACGTGCTTCACCCCCTCCCCAAAACTGAAGATATGTGTCACTACAAAACTGGCGATTTTAACCTAAAACTACATTTTTCTGTTCCTTTTCAAAAATGAATATTTTACATGTGGAAACGACTATTTCCCACCAAAATTATATATTTTACTCAAAACTCAAAACTTGTGAGTGACAATGTCACGCACAGAAACTAAGGTTTTTCCCAAAACGGATGATTTTAGGCCGAAACTGACGACTCTGCCTTGAAAACCGGGCGAAATCACTACAAAACTGACAAATTCATCCCAAACGTAACGATTTTATACCGAAACAGATGATTTCAAAGCTTCGAGGTTTGGCCCCATAACTGAGTACGTCACTACAAAACTGGCTATTTTACTCCAAAATCAAACTTGAAAGTGAGAGTTTAACCTCAAAAATGACTAGTTTACCCCAAAATTGGTTAGTACACCACAAAACTGACGATACTCCAAGTCTGAAGTGTTCTTTCGATGATCTCTCTGCAAAAACTGGCAATTTTACCCCAAAACGGACTGTTTAGATCCCAAAATAAGTTACAATGGCATCATGAAAACTTTCCTAAACTGACGATTTTACCCAGAAACTAGCGGTCCCCCCCCCCAAAGTTATTTCAGCTGAAAACTGGATATTGTACTTCAAACTGACAGTGGCCCCGTTGTAAAACAAAAAAAAATGGTTAGCACGCTTGCTCAGTACTAATTAATGTTTGATTATTGACACATGTAAAGTCAGAGGGAAGGATTAATCGCAATTAATCGTTTACAGTTTTACATGATGATGTTATCGTAAAAATAATTTTGTCTGAAAGAAAATTCTACTCTGAAACCGGAATTTCACTTCAAAACCGGCCATTTTACCATAAAACTGACGGTTTTTAACCCAAAATTGAAGTTTTTACCCCTAAACTGTCAACTGAAAATTGATGTTTTCACACTGCAAAACTGGCGATGTCACCTCAAAAATGAATTTAGTGGGTTTACCTTGAATCTGGCTACTTTAGCTCAAAATGGCGATTTAATCGCGAAAATTGCGATGTTAGGCCCAGGTCGACCACATAGGTTTAAAGTTCCTGAGCTTGAGCTTAAGAGCTTGTACACCAATCACAATTCAGAATTTTTCATACGAAAAATGGTTGAACGGATATCGTCGACCCGGCCCCCAAGAGCAGAAATGGCGATTTTAGCACAGACAATTTTGGCCAGAAACTGACAACTTTACGACTAAGTTGGGGATATCAAGTTTCTTCAGAGAAGCATATTCTGGTGATCAGATCTGCGAAATTGTTATTTTACGGCGCAAAATTGTTCTTTGAATTATGACACTCTGGCAAAATTCGTTTTGTGAACGAACAACTCCTCGATATTGATTTTTTTATTAGCGAAATCCAAGAAATGCTTTTTTTTAGTGAGCATTGACGATACAAAATGTGGTTTTCCTGAAGGATTTAAGGTACTTTCAGATTTAGTAAGTATACACGGGATTTAGATCTGCGCTTTCGAGTCAAGAGGAGGGCAGCTGCCCAACTCTGCCCCCTTCTGACTACGCCCATGGTGTCACGTTTCAAGTTTTGTGGTTATAAAGCCGGTTCAAGGATGAGGAGGGGGGGCAGTGTTGGTAGTTTTCGAACTAGAAAATCCAAATCGCTCCATTTTACTAATCGTGTGATCATCGAAAACCACGCATTTTTGGCTGCGCGTATGTCATCAGGAATCCTTTAATTTTTGAAGCACCAATGGAGGTTTTTCACCTTCATGAAGGCAACACTCATTACAGTTTTCTGAAATGTGTCGTTGCCGTGATTTGGATGTTGTGAATGTGTGGTGTGTGTGGGGGGTGGGGGGTCTTTGACTCACCGATATCGCACCAGTTTTCAAGAGGTTCAAAAGGATCACTTAAGCTGCGAAGTGCGGGCGTTAAGCTGCTGGATAATTATTATGTGTGATGGTTGCGTGCGGGCTATTCAAAGAAGACGAATGGAATGGCATTGCCTGGTGAGTGTGGAGAGGGGGGTTTGAGCCGCCCGAAACAAATTATCGAGCTTTCTGGTCAGTACCACTTGAAAGCTCATCTCCCTTCCCAGACCCTCACCACCAGCACCCCACCACCATCCACCATTTGATGCTAACTACCTTCTCGTTAACCTCATTAATCAGTTTTAGAGCCCTCTCTTTTCCCCTCAACATTCCCCAATTTTCCATCCCCTTCACGACCATTTCCAGGATCTCTCTATTTGGAATTTAATTTCAGGTTTCTTCACCCCCTAACCCCTTCAACACCCTTCACCAACTAAATTCGTCTCACCCCCTCAACCCATGTTCCTGCGATCCCGATATGTTCGTTGGCAGGTGTTCCAGAGTTTAAAATTTGTGTAATCTAATTATTAAGAACCCGTTAGTTCACTCAAGAAACACCGTTTCTAACCCCGCCGACCCCATCACCATGGCTTGACTTTACCTCCGTAGTTTTACGAATTGAAAGCGCTCAAATTCTCGCGCACTATTAGTGTATACGAGTGGATTGATAGCTAGCGTTGAATACGAGTAGTTTGTTACATCGCTTCAACATTGAATAGAGAAGGGTGTGAGAGCTTCACTTCGAGGGTTTATTTTGGAAATCAAGTTCCTTTCGCGTTATAATTCGCTAATTAGCCTTTTGAGAGCTTGTCAGCTCGGGGATGATGTTGGCAGGGGTGGGTAGGGGAGTTACTGTGTAATTTTTGGCTCTTACTATCCTTTTTCCCTCCCCTTAAGGGTCTAAAAGAAAATATCCGTCGCGATGAAAAAGTGAACTTTTTCTTCTTTTTTTTTCATCACTTCAGAAGAAGGCCCCTAATTAGCTATTTAAAAAATGACTTCTCTTTCAAGTAGAATGAGGGAAATTCCTCCAGGACTCTCCTCCCCCCCCCCCCGTCGTCACGACGAACCACTATCCACCCATCGCGTCATCTCTTTATTACATTTTGTTTCTCATTCTCTATAGTCCCAGATGAAAAGCTGAGACACCATAAAAAAGGCCCCCCTCTCCACTCACAGACGACTAATTAAAAGGACTTGAAAAAAAAGTCTGTTACATCAAGGAAAAACGATACCGTTTCCACTGGCTTCTTCTTTTTTTTTTTTTCATTTTCTTTGAGAAATGGAATTGGTTGGGGGGTCGGGATGGAAGACATTCTTACTGAATGCTAACACAATTTTTGTTTTTCTTCCATACAGTTACAGAACTCTCTCAATCAACGATTTTCACGGACACAGATTTACACTGTCATACCAACGCCAAACCCAATAATTTTAAAATAATAAAATTGAAAGGAGTAAGTTTTGAAACATGCCAATGTTCCATTTACATTTTTTATATTAGCGTTAAATAGTGCTAAAAACGCCGCTAATTTTTGGTGCCGCAGGGAGATTTTAGATGGTTTTTTTATTTAAAAAAGTTGAATGTAGAGGTTTGAACAGGCGGTAAAAGCTTAGAGTTTTAGAGCCCCCCATGGCGCATAGAATTAGCTTGCTCGCCTCGAAAACGTATAAATAAGCGACAGCGATTAGCTGGCAGTGTGCATGATAAAATTAGGCAGTTTTGTTTAATTTAATTTTTTTTTTTTACAGGAAATAGCTCGGTTGGAGCTCGAAACGCTCCAATGGGACGGCCTTTTTGGGGGGAGGTGCGTGTTAGGCCACGTGGAGGCGGCCGTTACTGTTTTTTCCCCCGGTCGGGCGTGCAGTGTATGGCGGGCGGGGAGGGAATGGACGTCTGTCCTGGCATTTTATCAGTAATCCACCTCACTATATCTTCGGGCGAACATTTCAAACTGGGTGCCACCACCTCGCCAACCCTCGGGTGATCCATTTCAAACTGTGCGGCACTGCCACCAAAAACGCGACCCTACAGTGCCAAGTGTGTCCCAGACTCAGCTCGCTCCGCCAGGCCACCCCCCTCGTCCACCACACTTCCACCCTCACACTGCACACATGACCACTGGCACTCAGTTGCCTGCTAGGAACTTCACCACGGTTGTTGGGCCTTTCCAAAATCAACATCACTGGGTAGGCACACGCTGTACTTTGTATTTCGTGGATTTGGCTCAATTGCTAAATACAATTTCGTGGGATTCGCTCCTTCAAAACACAATTTCGTGGATTTGGCGCTTTCAAAACCCAAATTTCGTGGGTTCGGCTTTTTAAGTATCACTGGTTTCGACCTTAAAACCAAAGTTTCACCGTTGTAGGCCGAGAGCTGGTGCGACAGTCCCGTTGAACCGGAAGAACATGGAGGTCAGTAAAGCTGTAGTGGTCCTATAACCGGTCCAAAAAACAAATTCTCAAAAATTTTGTGCTATTTTTGAGCCTTTTTTTGCCATCCTTTAAAAATGTTGAGCCCAATCAGAAATTATTCAAAATGGCGTTTCTCAAATGAAGCCACAAATGGACCCCCTTAGTAGCACTTCAACAAATCTAAAAACACAAAAGCGCAAGAATTTTATGCTATTTTTGAGCCATTTTGTTCCATCCTATAAACATTTTGAGCCCTACCGGACGTTATGACCCAAAATGACGTTTTTCAAATGCTTCTACAGCTTGACCCCCTAGAAGCACTTTAACCGATCAAAAAAAAATCCACAGGAATTTTGTGCTATTTTTGAGCCTTTTTGTGCCATCCATTAAAATGTTTTTGTCCCAACCGTAAGTGACCCAAAACGGCGTTTTTCCAATGCTGTTACAAATGAACCCCCTACTAGCATTCAAACAAATTCACAGGAATTGTGTTCTATTTTTGATCCTTTTTGGGCCGTCCTCACGTCATATTGGGCCTTTTCTGGTTGTGCTCAAAAACGTTTAAAGGATGACACAAAAAAGCTAAAAAAAAAAAAAAAATAGCACAAAATTCAAAGCAAAGTGCAAAGTGGATTCGTCTATTTAGATAGGTAAAAATGTGCTATTGGGGGTCTATATGTGGCAACATTCGAAAAACGTCATTTTGAGTCATTTCAGGTTGGGCTCAAAATTGTCCAAGGATGGCACCAAAAGGCTCAAAAATAGCACAAAATTCCCGCGCCTTTGTTTGTTTGTTTTTTTACATAGATTTGCTGAAGCGCTTGCTAAAAGGGGGTCCATTTGTGGCATCATGAAAAATGTCATTTTGAGTCATTTCTGGTTGGGCTCAAAATTTTTAATGGATGACACAAAATGGCTGAAAAATAGCTCAAAATTCCTGTGGATTTGTTTTTGTTGGACCGGTTAAAGTGCTACTACAGCTTCACTGACCTAGAACATAGTCCTGACAGTTTACCATTCGATAGATTTTTAGGAGCTATGAATACGAACATGAGCGTTTGCCGGCGCGGTGTCTGCCTGGGGCACTTGCCCTCAGCGGTAGGGCCGGATCTTGCTTTGTGCCGCCCCGGCGCTAATTTTTTTTGCTACCCCATGCGGCTAACCCCCCACCCGTGGCCAACTTCCTCCAAGACTTGTGATGGAGTCAAGCAAGTAACGAGAGAATGGATTCTACAAGTTGTTAGAGGAAAACTATGTTTCTTCAACCTGGCGGAATAAAAACTTCGAGTTGACGGCCACTCGAGAAAGATGACATGTTGGCTTTTCGTGATGAACGCTTCAGGGCATCCCAGAGTGCCTGAGTTCGAATTAGGGGTGCGCGCGGACGCGAGACGGGACTTGAAAATAGTCTGTGGGTCAGAACGCGGGACAAAACCTAAATTTCCTCGGCCAACTCACCGATTCTTGGGAACAACTTCAGGGCTGCAGACATTGAGAAAAAGCGCTAATTCACGCGGCTAAAACCGAGAAAAACGCTAATTGACGGATAAAAAATAGAACAACGCAAATTCGAGTCTAAATATTAGAGAAACTGGCTACTATGATAAAGTGTTACAATTTGGCAGCTTTAAAAATTGAAGGATTGCCAGGGCTGGGACTAAAATTGAAAAAAAGCGCTGATTCACGGCGTGAAATAGAAAAAAACGCGAATTCGAGTCTAAAAGTGGAGGAGAACTTTAATTCACAACTAAGGTATGAAAAATTCCAATTTTACGGATAAAGCTATAAAATTAAGAAATGTGCAAATAAGCTCATTCACTGCTAAAATTGAGAAAACGCCAACTTGCGGGTTCTTGGGTAACTTCGGGCACAAAATTGAGAAAAGCACTGATTCAAGTGGCTAAAACTGTAAATAAAAAAAAAGGCGTTAATCCACCGGAAAAAATTGGAAAAAACGAATTGGCGTTTAAAATGGAGAAAAACGCTAATTTGTGAATAAAATTTGGACAGAGCACTCAAAAACGCTATCTCTACTTTGCGGATTCTTGAGGCAAATTCATGGCTAATTCACGGTTAGGAGTTTATAACAAGCACCGATTCACAGCTAAAATTGAGAAAATGTGCTAATTTGCTGCTACAATTGGGAGAAATACGCTAATTCACAGCTGATATTTATAAAACGCCAACTCGGTGATTCAGGGGGCAACTTGGGAATAAAATTGAGAAAAAGCGCTAATTCAAGAGGCCAAAACTGTGAAAAAGTGCTAATTCGCGGGCAATAAGTAGAGAAAAACACGAATTGGTGTTTAAAATAGAGAAAAGCGCCAATTCACAGCTTAAATTTGGAAAAATTGCTACTTTGTGGGTAAAATTGGGAAAGAGCACTTAAACGCTGCCTCATTTGCCGATTCTTGAGGCAAGTTCAAGGCTAAGAGCTTTAAAAAGCGCCGATTCACAGCTAAAAATGAGAAAATGAGCTAATTCGCCGATAAAATTGAGAAAACGCACATACGCAGTTTTCGGAGGCAATTTCGCGGCTAAACTTTGGAAAAATAAGTTCTCCAACGCTGCTAATATCTACATTCCTAATTTAATTCGAGACTAAAGGGCCTCCAAGAGATTTCCGCCCCGGCCCACGATATAGGTGTTGTTCCGCCACTGTGTGAAACCTGTATCTTTCGAGTTACAGAAAAAAAAAAAACAAAGATACGAAGAAAATCTCGTGGTTCCCCCCGCCCTGGTGTGAGGAGGGGGATCATATTGTCATTTTGTTAGAATTCTCCTCCACCTAATCCATTTTCTGCATTCGCCAATGGCCAAGGGGTGCCCCCCCCCCCCGGATGTCCATTGTTCAGACCACCCGAAAATGACTTCAAAAATATCTGGTTAGTGGGGGGGGGGTATTTGATAATATTGTACTTTTTTGTCCCGCGGTGCATGCGGGAAATCCCGCGCGGGACGGGACGCGAGACGTGACGAAGAGCCAAAAATGCGGGACAGGGCGGGAGCGGGACTTTTAATTTCCCGTCCCGTCCGTTGAATTCCGCTCAGAGCATGCCGAGGTATAGTGGCAAAGGGGGACAGACCTCCCCGAGCCACTGTTCTGAGTGGCCCCCCGAAAATGTTAAACATGGAAAAAATTAGGATTTTCAAGTTTCATGCTCATGGATGTAGGATCGTGAAAAGGAGATTTGGTATACGGACAACGCACTTTGCCCCTAAAAATGGAGAAAAACGCTAACGTTGATAAATTCACGTTAATAAAATTCAGTTAACAAAATTCAGTTAATAAAATTCAGACTCATACTCATCAGACAATTCCATTCCATCCGTCAAGGATAATAGAACAAGTCAGGTGCCCAGCAGCGTTGGAGACTAAGGCCCGTATGCCAAGTCGTTCCTCGAAATTTCCTTGACTCCAACCTTCCTCACAAACTGTAGAATCACGTGTTACTGTATAATTTTTCAAGTTTGGGAGGGAGCTTTGAGGTTGAGGAAAATTCTAGGAACGACTAGGCCTACGGGCCTACATATTCGATTCACCCTCAATTCGGATTCGATTTGTGTATACTTCTGGAGTAATCTGTGCCGTGTGATTAGCTGAAGTGCATCTCGACCAGGTGACCAAGGTTCAAAATAATGACCCCAGTGCTACCATTGAGTCATTGAGTGTGTCAAGGTCGCGTCACCAGGAGCCATTCTGTCAGGAAGAGCCTGGCCAAAAAAGGCGGCACCGGAGATGGAGCCGCTTAAACGGTTCGTCTGAACGGCTCGTTTATTATTCGATTTTTGGATTCCCCGGGTCTAAAACCCCAGAGATACGCGATTCCGTCCAATTTTAAATTTTAGCCTAATCCACTGAGACCTTAAGTTAGTGATTTTCAGGTCCATTTTAATTTTAACCATCCCCAGCCCAAAATGCCTCCATATGGGTTCGTAAGCAATAGTCTATCGAGGTCCATGTGCGCAGTTATTTTCTCTGAGCAAGCTTACGGGCAAGTACGTCTGAAATTGAGAAGCCACGAAGCAACGTTCTACGGGCTATCACGCGGCTAAACGTTTTGAAAAACTGTAATATTCCCGGGTAAAATTGAGAAAAAGCGTTCATTCGCGGCTAAAATTGAGGAAATGCGTCAATTCGTGGTTTCTGATTCGACTTCCTGGACAAAATTAAGAAAAACGCTGGTGTTTAGTTCCGGCAAATCCGCGACTAAAGTTGAGAAAAGCGCTAATTCATTTTAAAAAGTTGGAAACATCGCTCATTCGCGGCAAAAATTGTGAAAAAGCGTCAACAATCCGCCAAAATTGACATAAAACACGCTAACTCACGGCTGAAATAATTTCTAAACTTTTGCCGCCCTCGAAATTTGCCGCTCATGCAGGGCCATAGCCACGGTATTCCCCCACCCCTATGATCCGGCCCTGCATTTATAACTGGTCTCATTCGACAGGTTATAAAAGGAGCTGAATAAGCAATATGAACGTCTTTCTCGGTCTGCCTGGGGCATTTGCCCTCGGTGGCCAATCAAATTCCCTAATTTTGGGACATGAATGAAACCGGGAGAACATAGTCATGAAACTGGTCTTATTCTAAAGTTTTTACTCTAATTTTTCAGCTGAATACGAAGTTACCGTCTACTGGTCGTGTGCTACGTGTACTTTGACTTGCCGCTGAGAGCTAACGCCCCTGCGGCAGTCGCTCATATTCGTATTGAGCTCCAAAAAATCTTTCGAATAGGACCAGTTAAATTCCTGTCCAAATTTGGAGAATTTGACAACAAATTCATTCAAATGCTCCAGGCAGACGCTCATATCCAAATATTCAGCTCCAAAAAACCTACCGAATGAGACAAGTCATACCAAAATGAAATTTGATTGGCCTCGCTAAATCGTTGGCTACGCACAGGACCTGCGTGGCTTATAGGTTAATGGTGGTGAGAGGAATCACATGTCGCATCCCTCTCTGTGTGAAACTTCTTCTCTTGTTCTTGTTCTAAAGAAAACCGTGACTCTTCTGCAACTCTTCCAGTTAATCGAAGAAAAATTGTTTCTCGAAACGTTTCCCCGAACAAGTGAGTGTGTTGTGATATAGGCGGGGGAAGAAAGTGTTCAAAATGACCTCATAAATGTCAGGTGAAATCTCTCATTTCCTCATTTTCTCCGTCGTTCGACTTTCCAAGAAAAAAAAAGAACAATTAAGTCATCATACAGCTGATTGATGTGATTTAGACAAATTGTTTTACCGTTCGGGCTCCAATTTTGGTGGGGGTGGGGGGGGGGAAAGGCTCCCTGTATGTTTCTTGATGAGAGTAATAGAACGCGGCTCTCTGAGACAGGTGATCGATCTTTCAACAGACCCTCCCCCCTCTCACCTATCACTTCAACCTTCTTTAAAAATGAAAGAAAAGGAGCCAATTTGAAGCGAAAATGGATATGCGTTGAGTGTTGTGCTTAATGGGTGTGATGGGTTGGATGGCTTGTGGCGCGGGGGGTGGAGGTGGCTCAACGAAGCGTGTATTGAGTTGTAAGAAAACAGCTGTGTGAGTGCTGCGGGTGAGGGAGGGGGAAGTGCGGTTCTTTCTTTCTACGGGTGGCAAACAATGCATTGAACGAGTACTTTAATGACACACTTAACCCAGAAATTTGGTGCTGTTCGGAGGGGTGGGGAGGAAAATAAAATTCATTGCAAAAGCTCAAATTTTATAACAATTCGTATGCGCTTAAGAGACCTATTAATTTGTTCCCCTTGCCCTTCTCATCACGGGTCCTGTGATCCAGAACCGCCACCTTCTCTCCATCCAATAAGTATAATTAATTCAATATTGGTCTCCGCAGCCTTTAATTCTCATGCCAACCCTTTTCTTTATAACGAGAACGATTAATATCCCGAACACAAATCCCTCAGAAGTCCACGACTCATCGATATTTGAAAGGGCTATAGGGATGGATGGTGAGGGGACAGGGGAGCCCCCCTTCTCATTCTCTCTCAATTCGGCTCAATTAGAGGTCCACCCCTTTTCTGTCGCTTTAATAAAATTTAACAGCATCGATGGAAAGTAAATGAGCACAATATTGACACAATTGAGGCTGAACACGAAACAATTTCGATTGAATCGTTTATACCACACACATGCTAGTGTGTGCCTCCCCCTTTTTTAGTGCGTGCTATCGTATTTTATTGTTGAGTTGATCCGACCGATAATTTAGAGCTCTCGTATTATGGAAGAAGGAAACGAAAATTCAAAAAAAATGAATGGAAAATTTCGGTCAATTTTACAAGCGTCATTCACGCGCGGCTCTGAGAATTAGCCCCGACTTTGGTGATGGCCGTGGTGCACGTATAGGATGAATAAAGATCTGGATTTTGGTGTTTAACACGAGTAGTACATTACAGCAATGTAACCACCTACGAAGCCGTTCAACAACTTTCCCTCACATCGTTAAGCCAGTAGGCAATGACATTTTCCTAGCTGTTGAAAATCTAAAGATTAGTTTTTAATGAGGACGAAAGAAAGAAAAAAAATGCGTTCCTCCTCTTTAATTAAAACCTTGGCACTTTTAGGGTCGCAGAGACGTCGTACAGTGAGCGTATACACTGCCAGTCCAATTATACGGATGGAGCAAAACTGAAAAAAAAAAAAAAAAAAAAAAAAAAAAAAACCGTGAACTGAAGCCACAAAGAGCTATGGCAATGGGTGGAGTGGGGAAATAAAACCTCTTCAGGACTTTTTAAATAAAAATGACCGACCAAACCCATGTTGCGCTTAAAAAAAAGTAAATAAATATAGCGTTGAAACATCGACTGACAACTGCGGTTCAGCTTTGCCACCGATAAACCCGATAGCCAATACAGTCCAGACGGAAAGCCTCGCTGTTGCGTCGAACACCAACCGGTTGGGTGGGGTGGGGGTGTGGATGGCAATATTTGGTTCAATCAAGGCGGGGGGTCGTCGTTTTTAGCTGTATAAAAATGCCGTCACGGGCAACATCGTATAAACATGGCACTGAAGGGCATGTCCCGAAACAAAAAAAAAGCTACTAAATGTGAATAATTATGGGAAAATAAATAATTTTAAAACTTAAATAAACTCATTAGTAAAATGGTGAGCGTTTTTGCATCAACATCCAACATCGCCCTGGGATATTGATGCTGTGGGAAGGTTCACAGCATAAAATGTGTTTAGTTGTTTTCCCTTTCTTTCATTTTTGTTTATACGCCATCATCATTTCTGAAGACCGCGGGTCGTTATTTTTATGTTCCGCTTGCCTGCTCGGTAAATTTTCTTCAAAAATGAGCCGAATCCTCGCGTCCTTAATACTTGAAACGAATAATAGACCGACCTCGCGCGCGAATAAAAATGTTGTATAATGTTTGTGGGCCTTTGCGATTCAAACGACCTAGAAGTTTCTTTCACGCCAAAAAGAGTCATTTTAGTCCTATGCGTGGAGAAAGGAAGTCTTTTTTTTTTTTTTTTTTTTTTTTTTTTTTTTTTTTTTTTTTAAAGTAGTGCCGTAATTACGCTCTAAAATTCATTTGTTTCGGCGTGCGGGAGGGTCACCCTGGAGGATGTATACCGCTTCTATAGTGCGACCTCATAACAAAAGAAAGAAAGGTCCGCGCGGGGGGGGGGGATGCACGCTTTGTCTTGGTGGCGACTCGAAAGCTGACTAAAGTCGTTAGCCGTCCGGAACCTATATAATCACTCAAGACTTGAAACCTTTAGCTTGAATGTTTAGCTGACGAATTCACTTCATTCACCAAGAAAGACTTGTGAGAGGCCGAAACACTCTCGTTTTCAGGTAGGGAAAAGGGTTACATCTGGTTTCTTGGTGGAACAAATTGCAAATTTGGCAGACGAAACAAATTCAAAAAATTGGCCTCCAACTCACAGTTTTTTTAAGAATTGAGACCCGAACCTTGCAATTTCAAGGCTAGTTAGCCAGCAAACTAGTCGTTTCGCTCAATTTAGAACGTGCAAACTCAATAGGTCTGTTCCAGCAAGGTGGTTGGAACAATTTCCGAGCAGAGTTGCCGAGGGACCAGCCAATAAAATGTAATCAACTTAAATTTTATCGTCTGGTACCAGGGCAACTCTACTCCGAACATGTTCCAAACACCATGCTGGACCAGACCTACTGATTGGCACTTAATGTTGCAACTACACAGCTATAATCGTGAGGTAATGGGCGCATCACATGGGTGGGGCCGGCCAGCTCATAAACGCCAAGACAGAGCATCAAATGTTTACAATTTTGCTCGAATTAAACCATGAAACTTGCCTAATTAAAGCCAGGAAGCCTGCAGCTGCTTAAAAAAAACAAAAAAAAAAACATGAAACTTACAATTTTACGAATATTTGGCCTGAAAAAATGTTGTGACTTTGTAGCGGCTAATCGTCGTCACGTCAGTCCCCTGTCGTGGCCGCCTACCCCGAGGTTCTGCGGTCACTGAAGAAAACGAACCCCCGAAGTTTTCAAATTCACAAGGAACTTCAAATTTTTATAAAATACAGGCTGGAATCTAGAAATTTTGCGGGTACAAGTAGATCCGAAACTTGCAATTTCGCAGATTCTGGCTCCCAGAGTTGTAATTTTGTGACTATCTGTACAGCCAACATGGTCCGGCATCCACGACCACTGAAAAAAAAAAAAAAAAAAAAATCCCGAAACATTCATGCGAAATTAATACGTAAGTTTCAGACTGGAAGCTCTAAATTTGGCTAATATTTGCCTCCCCGTGTATTGAAAAAAATTGTTTTTGTTCAAATTTAGCCGCTAATTGACACTTTTTCTCCAATAAGATTCGTGAATTAGCGTTTTTTTCTTAATTGACTTGATTCATCGGTTTAATGAACGAGTTATGTCAATTTTGGCCGCGAATTACCGTTATTCGCAAATTCAGCCGTCGATTAGTGCCTTTTATCTGCGGCTGAAATAGAGAAAATACTCTAATCAACACTTCAACAGTTTCTTTAGGTCCTTAATGGGATACAATTAAAAAGGACATTGATGCTTTGTTTTTAGCGATCAAGCACATGGCAAAAGTTTGGAATAATCGCTAATGATCGTGACTGCGAAAAACCGCTAATTCCTGGTTTCTCGATGCAACTTCCAAACCAGGATTGAGAAAAACATCGCTGATTTGCGGTGTCTAAAAGCCATTTAAAGGCCAAAACTCACAATTTTTGAAAAATATCGAAATATTTAGGAAAAGTCTATGCGTGCCCACGACCAAGCCTCGCAGCCGCGGCTATTAAGTGGCGGGCGGGGCTATTAGGGTGGGGGGGGGGCACGCTAATTCGGGGCTAATATTGAGAAAAATGACAAATTTGCAACTAAAATTGAGTAAAATGACTCATTCGTGGATAAAAAGAAAAAAGACACTGAAAAATGCGAAAAATGCTAATTCGTAGCCGAAAGTGACAAAAGTTGCTGATTAAACATCTGTTAAAATAAATAAAAAAGGGGTTAATTTGCGCATAAAATTGGAGAAAAAGTGCTAACTAGCGTCTAAAATTCGCGGCAATAAAAGTTGAGAAAAACGCTGAATAAATGCTAATGTGAGGCTGAACTGTAAAATTAAAAACGCTAGCTTCCGGGTAATATTGAGAAAACTAATTAGGGCAGCTAAAATCATGGAAGACAATAATAATTATCAGATCAAATTGGGACAAAGTGATAATTCACTGCTAAAAAGGGAAAAAACGCCAATTCGTGGTCAAAATTGAAAAATAAAAAATTTAAAAAAATCGGTAATTCGCGGCTATAAAATTGAGGAAAATTACAACTTTAATTCAAGAATAAATTGAACATAATAACAGCTCTGATTCTCTGATTCACTGATTCACAGCTAAAATTGAAAATTGGCCAATTTTCGGTTTCTGAAGGCATCTTTGGTGGGTGGGTGGGCCTCTGAAGGCAATTTTTTGTAGACAAAATTGGGGCAAAATGTGGAAAAGACCCATCTTCATTGATAAAAGTGAAAAAATACCACTAATTCGCGGGTAAAATTTGGGAAAACATTGCTCGCGGCTAACGCCCTAATTTTCAGGTAAAAATTCAACGGTAAAAATGAAAAAATCACCAATTCGAGCTGCAAAAATGTATAAAATCACTAATTCATGGATTGAATTGAGGAAAATCGCTTATTTACGGCTCAAATTGAAAATTTTAAATTTCACCTGCAACGCCCTTGTAAAAATGAAATTACATCAATCAGACAGAATGACAATGTCTGCGAAATTTCAAGTTTTGGTCCCTTTTTTTGTGGCTGTGGACCCGGCTACATCTACAGCACCCAAAGTCTGACATATAAAGCCATGTAATATCATCACACTGGACTAAAAATCGGTGGAATTATCAGCCTCGGGTCTAATTATACCAGCGATATTGCTAAAGTCTGTCCACTTAGTGATGGACTCTCCAACGTGTTGCTTCATTTCGATAGTTACGTATAGACGCTAAGCAGTGATCATAATTTGTTCTAAAATCATTCCCAGTGCGATATTTTTAGTAGAAGGGGTAAAGGGGAAGCTCATTTCACTAAATTCGGGGGCGGGCGAGAGTCCATCACTAAGTGGACAGACTTTAGCTTCCGCTATTTATTCCCGTGAGATTGCCAATTCCTGGTCTTCATTACTGCGAAATTTTGAGTTCCTCTCTGAGGTCTCTTATAAAAATGACCGATAATTGAGTAAAATGTTTAGTTTTTGGGTTAAAATACTACTCACGGTGCTAAAAGTTAAGATTCTGAGGCGACATTTTCAGATTCCTGGCCGAGAAGTCACCATTATTCTGATCAAGAAGTGAAAAAAAATTCAGTGTCCAGACAGATTTCTGGCTTGGTGGTGAAATGTGCCCGATTCTGCCAGTTTTGGCGGTACATTTAACCGAAACTCTGGCTTTACTTGGCTCAGTAGCGTACCGAGGTAGTGGCGAGAGCGGCGGACTGCCCCTAGCCCCCTATCAGACGGGGCCCCCGAAAAACTTAAATACGGAAAAATGAGAATTTTTAGGTTCTATATTCATGGATTTGGGTATGTGAAAAGGTTGGACAGCGATCAGACAGCTGTTCTACGAATTTCAGTCTATATCCGACCTGGAGAAAATAACGTTACAAGTGATATAAGAACTGAGTGTGGGCTGAATATTCGATTGAGCCCACGAAAGTGCTATTCTGGTGGCTCAAATACAGAATATTCGCGCCTTCTTGAGGAAAATTCACGGCTAAAATAAAGAAAATACACCGTCCGACCGTCCCCAGTTTCTGTAGGTCCTTATAAGCGCAATAATGCACTGATCGGCAATTTACAACTGGCTGACGCGGCGAAAACTTAGGAAAAAGCATTAATATTCGTGGCTATAACTACGAAAAAGCGCTGACGCGTGGTCTCACGATGCAACTTCCGGACAAAAATTGAGAAAAAATCGTCAATTCGCGGTGTATGGTGGCCATTCCACGGCTAAAATATAGAAATCAACGCAAAAGTGTTGTTTTTGGGCCATGTTCGCGGCTAAAATTGAGAATGCAAGTAAAAAAATATCGCGGCTGAATATTGACAAAAACAATGATCATTGGGGTTAAAATTGAGCAAAAATTGCAAATTCACAATTAAATATGCTAATTCACTGCAAAATTAGAAGAAAATGCTACTTCATAGCGAGAAAAATCGCGAATTCGTGGCTATAGTTGAGGAAAAACGTTAAAAAATTTGCAAATAATACAAACGAAGAAAATCACTAATTCGCGACTGAAATTGAGAAAATGCAGATATGTAGCTTCTGAAAGATAAAAAGTAGTGCTCGTCCATAGCAGAAAGTAGATAAAAATTGCTTATACGGGGCTAAATCTAGAAAACAGCGCGGATAAAATTGTAAAAACTCCTAAATTTTCAGCTCAAATTGAGAAAAAGGACTAATTCACTGCTAAAAATTGATAATCTACGGCCGAAAATGTGGATTACGCCAATTCGTGGCTAAAATGGAGGAAAATCGCTAATGCAAGCGATAGAAACGCTACTGCGCTGCTAAAATTGAGAAAAAGCGCCAACACAAGGCTGAAATGGGGAAAAATCACCTGAATCCCGGCTACAGCGTGCAGCCATTTTTAACGTGTGAATAGTCAGTTTGGCCAATATTAGGAAGTGACGCCTGTCAAAGCCAATTTATACCGCGTGAGTACTCAGTACAACGACAGTTCTTGGAGTGCGAGTAACCAACAGCGTGGGGTGGAGGGGGGAGTTCCTGCTGTTCGGTGCGGGGACGAATGGTCACATTATCGTTTTACGGGCACAAAACAGCCGCAGTTTGGCCATTCTTTGGTCGCAGAGATAGTAAACCAGGCCATTTTCACGGTGCAAGTTTTACACCACCTGAAGAGCGCGAATGATCAGTTTGGCCATTTTAGAGCGTGAATTGACAATTTGGTCATTTTAGAGGCACGAGTCACATTTTAGCCGCATTTTCAAGGTGGGAATGATCAGTTTGACAATTTTTGGAGAGGTCGGTTTTACCACTTTTTGGGCACGAGTCGTCAGTTTTATCAATACTTGCAAGGTTATTCAAATCGTCAGTTTAGCCATTGTAATGCCGCGTAGAGCCATTTATGCCAGTTTTACTATTTTTAGGGCACAAATTGTAAGGATTTTCTGTCTTTTTAAGGCGAGATAGCCAGTTTACTTACTTTCATTGCCAGTTTAGTAGATTTTAGGTTGCTAACGGTTAATTTGGCCATTTTTATGACGCGAATAGTCAGTTTTACCATTTGGCAATACAAAAAGCCACTTATTTCCATAATGGTTAAAACGAGAATAGTCCACCAAGTCATTTACATCCCTCGAATAGTCAGTCTGCCATTTTTAAGGCATGAATTGTCAGTTCTGTTATTTTTTGGGCGAGAAATACAAGAGGCACGAATTGTCAGTATAAAACCATTTTTAAGGTATATGAATGCTTAGTTTGGTCAATTTTGTAGCGCGAATGATTGGCTCTGCGTGAATTGACATTTTGGAAATTTTTAGGGCACAAAGTTGTCAGTTTTATCCATTTCCAAGGGGCTAAATTATCAGTTTTGCCGCATTTTAGCTATAGAGCATGAATGGTCGTATTTCAAAGACCCTGCTCATCGGCATTTCCCCTAATTTCTGCTCGAACAGTTAGTTTCTGGGGGTAAAATTGTTAGTTTTCGCGCCACTTCTGCCAGTTTATTGCATAAAATTAACAGTTTTCGAGGAACAATTATCATTTTTGCTTCGAAAAGTCTGTTTCTAGAGACAAAACGTCCAATTTCCAAGTTTAGAGCAATCATCTATATTAGTTGGTGGTGTATGGGTGTGGGGGGGTGTCTTGAAAGCCCTTCAAAGCAAATGTACATCTTTGTATGGGAGAATTTCCCCTCATAATAAGGCCCCAAGAAATAGGAAAATAAAGGAAGACACTTTTGAATACTCCCAAGCATCTCTTTAAAAAGAGCTTTTGCTACGCCAGCCACGGGTTTAGAAAAATGGGAGTCCGATTACGCCTTCCACTTTCACACCCACCCCTACTGTGTATAAGGAAAAAAAAGATGAAGTTTTCCTCTCCCGTCTAAAACTCCGTCTTACCTAAATTACATCCCCCCAAAGTCTGAAAATTCACTCCCTTTAGCAAGCTAGAAGACTATCTCTAGCACTTGTGGTGGGTGGGGGGTGAAGGGGATGAGATTACCCTCTTTTCATATGCCTACCAAGCCGCCCTTCGTGTAGACGAAGTTTAAACCAAGTCGCATAGGCCACAGGTGGGATGTTGTACGAAAAAAAAAATAAAAAAAACATCTCAAAGCTGAGCTTTCAACCCCTCCCCTACCCACCACACCACTCGTCACACTGTAATACCAATTGAGTCCCTTCTTTGTAATTCTGTTCGCCACCAACCCTCTTTTCCTTCGAGCGTTATAATTTATTCATGTCAGCTTATCTTATATTCTATTGAATAAAAACCTCCGGAAAAAAAGGGTAGAGTAAAACCTGAAATGCAACAGTGTAAAGAGGGCTGTCGCAAGGCTATTATTTTTCTTTACCAAAGAAGGAAAAAGTTTTTATATTTATTTTGTTCTTAGAAAATATTGTTTTACCGAAAAAGAAGACGCTAAGTTTTATATTGACGGACAGGGAAAAAGGGTCGAAAAGTATTTGTTTCACATTTTATCGTTGGATTATTGATAGTTTCCAACGTTTTTCCTCCCTTCAGGGATTCGTTGGTAAGATTGAGCGGGAGGGGAGGGAGCCGACGAGTGACGCTATAGAAAATTCCATGCATTTACGAGGGAGAAAAGGTGTTGTGGGGGTTGAATGATAATCAAAAATGAAGTGAACGAAAGAAGAAAGCTGAGTTGGTGCGGTGGACTGTTCGCAGAGCTATACCGTTGTTGGGACGAGAAGTGTAGGGCTTAATTGGTAACACAGTTGGTATGATTAGCGGTCGATATGCAGTGGCTGGTTTTAGGAAAACTGAAATGCTGTTTGATGGTTATACTGAATGATTGTGGGGAGGGGAAATCAGATTTCTCCGGTAATTACGAATTTTTAGGCTTTTCGGGAGTTTTTCAACTACTGGCTGAGGGTACCGTAGTTTGGACGTGGACTATCATCATCATAGCACACATTTACGTTTAAAAATCACCCTCCCCCCCCCAACACCGTCGAAAATCAATAAAGAAATTCTCCAAATGTGCGTGTTTATTTGTTCATTTTCCATCGACAGAAAAATTAAAAGGGCTTACTCGTTATTTGTTCGATTTACTTTATCTTGATTGAAAAACGCCAAGAGAGAAAGAAAAAGCGAAAAGAGAGGAATCGATGTGATGCCATCTCTTCCAGCCACACCCCACCCTACTCCACCGAATCCATCCCAGTAGAAAGAAAAGAGTAATCACCCGGGGTTTATTGCTCCAGGATAAAAATTATGAGCGAGAAGTTTTCCTCGAAAAAAAAAAAAACTTTCAAAGGATTTTATTATTATTGTTTACCATTTCTTCCTCCTTTCTTTTCAACACACCATTTGAGGGTTAATTCCTGCTCTTATACGGTCGAAAAAAATTTAAGGGTACAATTTAAATCTTTATATACGTAGCACTAACCGTAATAAAAACTGTAGCGCTGATCAAAATGAAACGAAGTTCAGTAAAAAGGGAAGCGAGCCCCCCCCCCTCCTACAAGCGTCGATGGGTCGGTGAGGGGGGGCTCATGTATATTAAATTAAGGAATCTGTCCGAAATTGATTTCTTTCTCTCTTTCTCTCTCTCTTCCATCCTCCTCACCCACTTCTTTTATTTTCTTATTGACGCCAATGAATAAGTCAAAAGGCAAAAATGAGCCCGACGAATGACTTGATGGATGGCGTTCGTTCGTCGACGCCGAAGGGGGGGAGGGAATCAAATAGCTCGGTTGGGTGGGGGGATTTATTAAGCTTATTAGTACTTGACGTAGGTACTCTTTGGGACACTTCGAGATTGGTAAAGAGGGAAAGTGAGGCAATTCTATCGTCACGTGCTGTGAATGAAATTGATTAAGACATGTATTGGCGATTGTAGCTATCACTATCGGCGCTAGTGTCGTGTGATAATGAAACCGGTACTCCTACATATGTTCAATGATAACAAGTCTTAAGTTTTTTAAAAGTGTTTTTTAGTGGTCAACGTCCGTAACATAATGGGGTAAAAGTAGTCAGTTGGCCTAAAGTGACGAGAACAGTGTAGAACATGGTATATGATACACTTATTAGAGGTGTGACGTGACAGCTTTTGTCTTTCACAGTGACAACTAGCTCCGGTGACTGTGCAGTCACTGTGACAAAAACCAGTGATTTCGTCACTTAAGTGACTACTGAGGGCCTGTTCTATAGCTTTTTAATGTCACTATCACTGTTTGTTTCCACCCGTCCTCCCAATCAACATGTGATTTAAGGATATTCCTAGGAACCCTGAAATCTTACAGGACAGGCACCCTGTAGCAGTTTGTTTGAGCCGGTATATCTGTGTGAATTTCATTCCCAGACCCAAACAAAGCCTATTAATAGGGCAAATGAGAGACACGATTTCGCAAATCAATTTTGTTTGCATCGGTTATAAAAAAAAATCATAATTCTTTTTCTAGCTTTATCCGTGGAAAACTCCTATGAACGGCGAACCCACAGTCTCAAATGCAAACATGAGGGTGAATCATGGATCAAAAACGGCAATGCACGAATTTACCTAGGAACATAGGCATAGCCAGAGGGGAGCAGGGCTAGGCAGCTGCCCTCCCCTAGACTCAAAAATGCAGATTCAGCGGGGCAGTTGCCCACCCCTAGATGCATTCTTATAGTAAAAATATTTAAGGATAATCAAATTGTGCTTCGTCGGCGCTCACTAAAAAAATAACTTGACGGATTTCACTAATTAAACAAATAAATTTCAACGGGTTTTGTCGCTCACAAAACGGACATCACAAGGGTGACATAATTCAAAGACCAAATTCGCCGTTTTTGCGTCCTAGAATACCATTTTCGCAGACAGACGTGGATTCAGTATTTGCTCATGAGAGGTGCTAGAGAAATGCTGTGGTTCGCTCTACTAAAACTGGTTTGACAGCCTTTTCACTGCCTAAAAATAGTTAAAACTAGCTATTTACACTATAAAAACAGCTAAAGTAACTAAAGTCACGCCCAAAAAAACAAAACTGTCGATTCGCAATTTGAAAATGGCTAAAACTGGACTTCACGCGCCCTAGAAATTGGTGACGACTGATGAACTTCTGAAAATGCCTAAAAAGATCATGTCTACCTCCCGAAAGTAGTTAAATCGACCAAGTAGCTAAAATTGATCAGACTGGCCATTCTTGAGCCAAATATGACCATAATGCGCGCTTTTGGCTTGACGGACTAATCAAGCCCTGAAAACGGCCAAAATGACTTCACGTGTCCTGGAAATGCCTAAAAAGATGATTCCTTCCCTGAAAATGGCAAAATCGACAATTTGCGCACCAGGAATGGTCAAACTTCATGGCCTTGGCTTGATGGACTAGGTATTTGAGCCCTGAAAATGGCAAAACTGACGATTTGTGACTTTAAAATGTCTAAAATTACTATATTTGAGCCCTAGAAATTGCCGAATTTACTTTACGAGCTCTAAAAATTGATTACCCGACGAATCGAGCTCTAAAAATGCCTGAACAAGTGATTCCTGCCCTGAAAATGGCAAAATAGACCATTCGGAGCGCCGAAAAGGGCCAACCCGGCTGTTCTCGCCTTGACTTGGGACGTACTGTTCGCTCCTATAACTGGAAAGACTGACTTTATGCGCCCTAAAAATGGCAATGAGGAAGTAACATAAAAAATAAAAATCGCTGGAAACATTTTTTTTCTAAAGACAATGGTTGCGTAGCAAAACTCGGGGCTCGTGTTTAAGCACTGAAGTGTAGAATTAAGCGCTTACTGGAGTTTTGCAACGGTGCTTTGTATCGCGATGGGACGTGTTTAAGCACTTACACAGCGCTGAGTTAGATTGACAGTTTTGCAACGAAAAAAGATTAAGTACTCATTAAGCGCTGAACAAGTCTGGAGTTTTGCAACGCGCCCAATGACTAAATATGACCAGGAATTGAATATTAGTGCGTAAATGATTGATTTCGATTTATAGCGGATTAATTAAACTTATCAATTTTTTTTGTTACCTTAAACGGCCGGTCTGTGACTCGTGACGTGGTTAAGGGGTTGTGACCCCTCCCACCCCTCCGCATCATGGCTGTTATCATGTCTTGCCCCGTCTTGTCCCACCAATTCTCTTAAGTCCTATTGTTTGATTTGAGGGAAGCTATTGTGGAGGTCACGCGAATGCTATTATTACGTCATCAGTCTATCTAGCCTATTTCAAATGGGTCCCACAACCCAATAGTTTTAAAAATAAATAAAAAAATATAGGGCCTGATTTTATTTGAACGGATCGTGTTTTCATGAGTTTTGGTACCCAAGCTATCACGACAGCATGATTTTGGAAAATGTGTTACTTCCTCATAGCTATTCCAGCCTTGAAATCGTCAAAACTTACTCTATGTGCCCTGAAAAGCTGTGCCCAACAAAGTAAAATATCAATTTTGAAGTAAAATATTCAGTTTTGAGGTTAAGTTAATTTTTTTGGTGGAACCGCAAGTTTCAGGGTAAAATCTTCAGTTTAGGAACGTTTTTGGGATGAAATCGTTAGTTTTGGAATTGAAACAGTCAGTTTTGGGGTAAAATGGCCAGTTTTGTATTAACGTCGTCAGTTATGGGGCAACACGTCAGCTTTGGCGTGAAATCGTCTGTTTTGGTATAAAATCGTCACATTTGCGATGAATTTGTCATTTTTTGTTGTGAAATCACCTGTTTTCAAGGCAGAATGGTCTAAAATCACCGGTTTTGAGGAAAACTTGAGTTAAAGTGTGACATTGTCAGTTTTGGAGTAAATTATCTAATTTTGAGGGGAAATTGTCGTTTCGGGTGTATAATATTCATTTTGAAATGGAACAGTAAAGTTTAGTTTTAGGTTAAAATCGCCAGTTTTGTGGTAGCATCTTCATTTTGAGGGGGGGGGGGCACGTCAGACATGGCCAGGAATTGTCGGTTTTTTTTTTGTTTTGTTTTGTTTTTTTACTAAAATCACCAATTGAAGGATATAATCGGCAGTTTTTAGTACTGAGTGGTCTGTTAATTGTAATTAAGATCATTTTTTTTGATCCGTTTTGGGTTAAACCCGCCATTTTTAGGCGGAATTCACCAGTTTTGGGGATAAAGACTTGGATTTTAAAAGTTGTGCTGTGAAATTTTTAGTTTAGGCGTAAACACTTCGTCTTTGGCGTAGAAACGTCAGTTTTGAAGTAAAATATTCAGTTATACTAGAGTGAAATATTCAGTTTTTTTGTTAAAAAACGTCAGTTTTGAGATAAAACCCGTTATTGTTTGGTTAAAAAATGTTTAATTTTTACGTCTCTCAGACAAGACGTTGATGAAAAGACGGTCACCCTGTGTATTTGAACGCTAAGTAACGATTTCCGGGGAAATCGAATTGTCTGTTAATAGAAAAAGTCTGAATAGAATTGTCAGTTTTTGGATAGAAAATCAGGAATAGAAGGCTAAAACAGATAATTTCCGAACGAAGATGTTAGTTTTTGATGGATTACGACCCTTTTTTGTGAAAACTCAGTTTCCGGGGAAGAATTTGACGATTTATTGCGCTACCAGTTCTTTTGTTGGGGTCTCTAGTTTCGATAACGTCCGACATATTCTGTCCAGCGTTTGGTCAAGGGCTGGCTACGCCCCTGCCTAGGAAGGCGTTTTTAAAAAAAGTAAAATTATACAAGATTACTGTAGCACAGGTCTTGGAAAACGAAGTGAATAAAAATATATTACCGACACTAAAGGTTCAATACTAACTATAAGTCCAAGAAAAAAAGTCAACGGACGAGGGATAGACTTGGGGAGAATGCTACTGAGTTCATTGGAGCGATAGTAGAACTGGTAAAGTGGTGGTAACCTGCAAGAGACTCTAGCGCAGTGAAGCGATAGAAGTGACGAATGAAGAGGCGATTATAAATGAAAAGGAATGTCACCATTAGAGGGTGGAACGGTGATTTCAATGTGTTCGTCACCGGAGCCAACAGTGACGGAGTAGTCACAGTGACAAAATCACCGACAGTGAAATCACACCTCACCACTAACACTTATACTCGAACGTCAAGCAAGCCCCCAAGCCTTTCGGCGGTCGACTTTCTCCCAACACTGGGTTAATTGATAGCTGACACCGTTGAACTCTCAATTTTTGGGAAACAATGAAATGACAATGTTGTGTCTTGGTTACGATGGGAAGAGAAACCACAGCACACAGTTTTCTCTGGATTCACCCTTGAGAGACATCCCACGAGCGCCCTATCATTTCTTCTTTGGTATTCGCCAGTTCACCGTTTCGTTTTAGTGCTCAGAGAACGGCACAGGTTCAGCAAAATGGTCGAAAACGTTTTTGAATCGGTGTTTTCGAGTTTTCCTGCTCCAACAAATAGCCGACAGTGAAAGTTTCTGTACGGGTGTACTGCGCACCCGCATAACCGTCTTGTTTTCTTGATTCGGTGATGCCAATGGTACAATATCGAAGGCTCCTCGTCACCGTCGGATTATTTAGCCGTAGTTCACAGTAAAAAAGTGTCACTGATCAACATTTTTGATACCTGAACTTCCTCATTGTATAAAACCTTTGTTGTAGTTTGTTGTCAAACGACAACAACAAATCACATGGAGTACCGGACTCAATGTTTCTCTGAAACGCCGCCAGACATCGTCTCCCTTAGCTACAATCGCCAATAGGGCTCCGCATCCCTTTTGTTCATTTCACTGACGGACATGCACCCAATGCAATTTTACGTTCAGTGGGGTGTGAGGTCGGTTGGAGTTGGTTGAAATATCCAAAGAATAACGGATGAGGAGGAGGGGAGGTTATTTAGTAATGTCGGGGAATGTAAGTATTGCACGAAAATATCAAGGTTTTAACGGTCATTTTACGAATGGCTTTACCATTCTCACCTCCCCTGGTAACGTGGGCGCCTGTTAATGATTGAGGCATTACAACTCGAAGGTTGTTCAAATAGCAAGCGTATTTTTTTTTCTATACCCTCCAAGCCTCTCCACCAGTAAATGCCCCCTCCACCCCCGTCACAAACAGCAGAGAAACGCAGGAATTCTCTCACCTCCATCCCACAAATTGTCCTTAATCCCACTCACATGGTGCATTGCAGAAACTTTATCTAAAATGGAGGTCGGATGCTTTTAAGAACTTGCCATTTAGTTTACTTTGCTGTAGAGAATTTAACTTAAAATCGAAGGAGGAGAGAGCGAGAGAAAGAGAGAGAGAGAGAGAGAGAGAAAAGGTCTCTTTCTCCCTTAATATGAATACCGATGAGGCTGTCGAATGGAGGGAGCTTAATCCGCTTTTTCTACACCCTTAAATCTGTAAACATCCTGGTGAAATCCTATCTTTCAATATTTGTCCCACTTTTTTACTCGATAACCCCACCACCTCACCCGCCCCGCATTTTTACAGAAGTGAACACAAACACGATATCAATTTTTTTCCTTCGTCCTACGGAAGTTTTATGGTTTGGTTGTGAGGTGTTTGAACAATGGGAAAAGGCTAAAAGAGGGGCGGGGGAGTAAATGATTAGCTTCTTGCGGGAACGTTTTGCGTTTTCCCGCTGAAAAATGAATGTTTGCTTGATGAAGGAGCTTGCTAATACCCTTAAAAACTAGCAATTTTCACTGAAAAGCACGCAGATATAAGCACGGCGCGTGCCGTGGTTTGGTGGTATGGTCTGTGGCGGGGCAGAAGGAGGCACCAAATACATAAAACATGAAAAAATAGAGAATTTTTATATTTTATGTACATGGGTACAGATACAGGTATACGTTAAAAGAAGTCTTGGTATATACATTTAACAGTTGGACGGTGCGATTTTGGCTCCTTTCGACACTTTACTGTACACTTTTCTTAATATTCTTGGCAAACCGTTGCCTAAATTTACAGGCATTACAGTTAGACATTGGCTAAACGCCTGAATTTACAGACCATCCGACCTGCGGAGAATGGAACGTTTCTACACAGTTGCTCAATAAATTGTGTGGCCGATCTTTCGATTCATCCCCTTGGAAAGAGCTATTCTGAAAGCTAAAATTGAGAAATGTGTATACTACAATTTGCGCCTTCTGGTCGCAACTTTGCGACTAAAATTGTGAAAATACGCGGATCCCAAGTTTCTTGACGTCCTTCTCGGCGGCTAAAATTGACAAGTCGCATCGCTGATTCGCAGCGTCTATGGAGACCATTCTACTGGTAAAATTGAGATAAAAAACCCCTAATGCGCTGATCTTGGGCCAAGTCCTCAGCTAAACTGTGGCTGGAAAAGGGGGAAAAAAACAAAAACAAAAAACTGGGGCTTCTGAAAAACGATAATTTAGGCCGAAAATTAAGAAAAATGCCTCATGCAAGGCTAGAAATAAGGAAAACCGCTAAATCACGGCTAAAATAAAGAGAAACCGCTAATTCACGGTTACAAATGGGGAAAAATCGCTTAAGCGTTATAACAGCAGTGAGAAAAGGCGCTAATTTGCGGCTCAAATTGAGAAAAAGCGCTAATTCACGGACCAAACTCGCGAAATCGCACTTTAGAATGAGTCAAACCCGGAAAATTTTGCTAATAGTGAATAAAACCACGTCTGAAAATGAGAAAAACTTTTAATTCGGGGGGCGAAAATAAAAATGGCCAATTTGCAAATATGGGAAAAATCGCTTAATCGTAAACAGTAGTGAGAAAAGGCACTGATTTGAGGATCAAATTGAGAACAAGCGCTAACTAAGCAGCTAGCATCGAGGAAAACACAAATTTACACCTCAAACTGGGAAAAAGCGATAATTCGCGGACCAAAATTGCGAAATCGCTTTTGCGCTACTAGTGAATAAAATTACGTCTGAGATTGACTGTATGCTCTTTGCTCCACTCTGTAAGACGTATGAGTAGAATTGTGGAACAAAATGTGGCTGCACGAAGAGTGAATTGAACTGCACTGCTACTTGCGAAAACTGTGACAGCCGCTTCTCTATTTCATTATCATTAAAACCCATCAGTCACCACTCTTCTTACCGGAAAATCTCAGTACCTACCTATTAAAAAAAAAAAAAAAAAAAACTTGGCGGCCCCCCCCCCCCGCCGCGGGGGCTATCCCTACGCCCCTGTTCACACCATCACAATAATCAAAACAAAGCAAGTGATGCCGGTCAAGATGTTACCCCAGATCGTTAGTTCATCTTAGCTCGGTAAGAGCGCTGCTGTATTTATGAAAGATGTCAATAGAAGGCTGTGACGATAGTTTTCCGGCGGAATTGTTAGTTTTTGACGGATTCTAACCCTTTTTTTGTGAAATATAGTTTCCGGAGACCAATTTGACGAGTTGAAGCGCCTGTATCAGTGTTGATGAACTAACCCCATCTCTTGTTGCCTGGGGTCTTTGGTGCATCCACCAAGGATCAAGGGCTGGCTACGCCCCTGCCGTCAACCATATACTTCGTTGTCTTAGCACCGGCCTCTTTCTTTGGCGTTAGTTTCCCAGGCCTTTTGCATTTTGCCAGTTCCGCAGGGCAATGACACAGCAAGGCAGCCGGAGTGCACCAACGGCTGCTGTTGCACGTTTCCTTCACTTTGTGGTGGATGATTTACATGAAACTTGTTTTTTGCTAGTTTTGAATCGTTTTCATCACCGATTGTCCGTTTTTTGTTGTTTTTTTTCAGTCGTCAGTACAAACCTCGTTGGCAAGTTCACCCAGAGCGTTCGGCGAATCGTTCAAGATGTCAAAGACGAAGGAACTGCCAGTGAGTACACTCAATTTTTAATTTCATTTCTCAAACTTAGTCCCATTTTTTCGATGGGACCCTTGACTACGGGAAAAAACAACGAAAAAAGGGGTTTCATAGAAGCCTGTTGTGAAAAACATGTTTCTCCACAAAAAAATAAGGCGGCCTCACGAAAGAGGAGGTGATTGAAACTAACGAGCGACTGCGAGCCGTTCGAATTCGCCTCGAAGAGTCCTACGACACTGCGAAAAAAGCGCTGGTCGGTCTCATGGGCAAATACGCCGAGAGTAAATCAACGCGGAACGTCTTCCAACGGTACAACCTGCTCAAAGCCATGATCAAGGTTTGTCCCCCCAACACCACTCCCCACCGCGACTTCATTACTTTTCTAATTATAAAAAAAAAAAAAAACAACAACAAAACAGGAAGTAATCAGACTGGAAACTCAATACTGGACCCTTGTAGACATTCCACGACAGGAAAAACAAGAGACTGTCCCCGCCTTTGTCCTTCGAGCCTGTTCCATCATGGAGAAGACTCAAAAGTCTGGCGAGGGGGTGAAAACAGCCGCCAAACTAGCTGAAGAGGCTGAAAAAAGAAAAGAGCTACACGAAAGGCTAACTTGTTAGTGGAAAGCCCGTCTGTTTAAACCCGAGTTTTCCCCCTTCATCGATTGTTTTTTTTCAGACATGTCAACAGCGCAAATAGAAGCGGAAAACACCCAGCTTACGAATGATTTGTATCGTTTGCTAAAGAAATACACCGGATTGAGAAATATCATTAAAGAGCTTAAGGTGAGTGTTGAACATCGAACAAAGTTTTGACGTGTTTCCAAGTAAGGGAGGACCATAGTCATAGTCGTTTTTGAGTGAAAACAACCCCTCAGCAATCTTTTTACAGGATGAGTGAGCTCGCGAGGGGTTGTTTATTTTAACGAAGGAAAGCGGATGTTATTTTTTCCACTATCACTCTCTCACTCTCTCTCGGTCTCATTCTCCCCTTTTTGAATGTGAGATGTCCCGTTTTAAAGCAGATGCACTCGGCAGATAGCTATAGCACACTGCTTATGGTGGGGTAGAAGGGTAGGGGGAGTGAATAGTGCGATGGATTTAGGCGGCCGGGAGGGGGGGGGTATTGCATGCTAAAACACAGTAAAATGATACGAGCGTCCTGGGAGTTGGTGCGCACATTGACTTTTTAAAGCCACTCGACGGATGAAAAAAAAAAAAAAAAAATCACCCTTTTGTTATTATTTTGTTCTGTTGTTGTTGCATAAGTAGCTCGAAATCAACTTTTTTAGAATGGCACGATATTGAGGAAAAAAAACAAAAAAAAACCCCGATGTAGTCTGCGAATTATTACAGCGCCGTCCAATAGAAACCATCCATAATTTATTAGAGGCAATTATTCCTGGTCCCTTCCACCACTGTTTTTTCACAAAGCTGTCAGTTTAAGGACTGTACATGGTCATCGGTTCAAATTCGTTATAAACTCGTCAAGCGTCAAAAAACTTATTTTTTAACATTTAACATTGAACATTAATATTGACGTGGGTTCCCCCCCTTAATGGAATTTGAGCAGTTTTGAAGTTTGCAGTTGAAAATGGCCTGATAGAGGGAGGCCGAAACCGGTCCAGCACCTAAAATTAAAGCTGTGGAGAGACAAAAAAAAATTTTTTCGATCATTTGAAGATATGCAACATCCACTATCTCGCCCTCAAAAAACAATGAATAGTGGTGTGTTGGAAGGGGGGAGGGCGGACCTCCCCGGGCTTCCTGTGCTGATGGGGCCCCCCAAAACCCGTGAATAAATAGGGATTTTTATACCGTAAAGATGTGAAAAAATCGCTAAAACGCTTCTAAAATTGAGAAAAAGTGCAAATTCATGGCTGAAACTGCTAAAAAGCGCACTCTTTGGGTCTAAAATTGAGACAAACCGCTAACTCTAAAGGATAGAATTGGGAGAATGCACTAATTCTTTGTTCAAATTAGAGGAAGAACACTAACTCACGCTGGAAATTGAGAAAAAGCGCTATTTATTTCGTATCAGGAGAAAATAATGTGCTACAGGAGCTTGGCTTCCGTCAAATAACATTTCGTCGACGAGCTCCCAGCACTTTTCAATTCCCCCGGTCGTTGGGGACCAAACCTTATCAAAAACGACGATTATGACCCTTTTTTTCAAATGTGTAATGTGGCGATTTTTCAAATTTCGTATTGGGAGAGTATAATGTGCTAGAGCTCGGCTCTATCAAAATTCATTTCGTCGACGAGCTCCATGCACTTTCTGCTCTCCTTGGGGACTAATTCTTGTAAAAAACCACGATTTTGACCCTTTTTTGAAGCGTAACGTGATGAAGTGATGATCTTCAATGTTTCGTACTTGGAGAATATGAGGTGCCAGGAGCTCGGCACCTGAAAACAGCTTCCCACGTGGTTTGGTCCAAATGTGCATGAAATTCCCACGTCTTTTTTAAGTCTAGGAAATTGGCTCAAATTGCTCTCGAGGTTGATGACATCGGGCACCTCTGAAAATGCCCATCACTAAACCCAATTAGCGCATTGGAAAACACTCGAAATTGATAAAAACCACACCGTCACATTTATTAGAAACAATTACTCCGCGTCGACGAGCTCTCAGCACGTTCTATTCTCCTGGTCCTTGGTGACCAGAATTTGTCAAAAACGACTATTTTGTCCCCTTTTTTCTCGTGTTTTGAGGCAATTTTCGGTATTTGTACTGGGAGACTAAAGTGAGCTTGAAGCAGCAAAAATTCTCCGTCGACAAGCTCCCAGCACATTCTATTATCCTGGTCATTGGGGGCCAAACCTTGTCTAATACGACCATTTTGCCGTTTTTTCAAGCGTGATACGGTGATTTTCGAAGAATGTAATGTGCTTGGAGCTCAGCACTGAAAAACATTTTTTTATCCTACTCGATGTGAAAACGCCTGCTTTTATGTCTCGCAACTGTCATGAAAATACGATTTTCATGTCTAGACATGAAAATTTTTGCCAATATTTCTCACCAAGATGCGCTTCGGATAGCTATCGCATTTTTTTTCTTATTCTTGCAGGGGGTTTTCTCGTTGCCACGCAACGCACGCTCTCCTCACTCCTCCACACCGACCGACGTTACCACTCACTGAGGTGTTGTCGTTTGTCTAGATGCACTTTTATTTTGTATTTTGTCAAGTACAGATGGGCAAACGTTTTCTTTTATTCTACCTTCCAGGTTTAAACTCACCTACTAATTTATTAATTTTTTCCTTCCTGCGTAGGATAAAATATCATGTGTACGCCTCGGCAGAAAGGCGTATTCTGGGCCTCGAAAAATGGTCCACTTTTTTTCTCGGCCCGGAAAAGTACGCCTTTCATGCCTAGGCGTACAATATACTATTCCACGTGGTTTGGTGCACATGTGCAGAAAATTCCCACGTCGTTTATTAAACCTTCGAAAAGGGCCCAATTTGTTCTCGAGGATAACATGGGGCACTTCTGGAAATGCCAGTCGCTCAACCCAATTAGCACGCTAGAAATCGATCGATTAGTGACTAAATTTGGTCAAAAATGACGATTTTGCCTCTTTTTTCAAGTGTGATGCGGTGATTTTCTATCATTCGGTATTAGGAGAATATAATGTGCTGGGAGCTTGGCTTTCGGCTAAAATTCCATTGTCAACGAGCTTCATGCATATTCTATAAAATTTTCTGCACTAAAATGTCTATAAAATTTGTCAAAAAATCGTGATTTTCCCCCTTTTTTCGAGTGTGATACGGTGATTTTGAATCCTTTTTTATTAAGAGAGTATGATGTCGCAGGAGCTCGGCTTCTATCAAAATTCATTTCGTTTTCGAGCTCCGTGCACTCTCTGTTCTCCAGGTCGTTGGGGACCGTTACGAAAACTATAATGCGTGGCTAAAATTGTGGTAAAGCAATAGAATCTGCTGAAACTGAGAAAAAGCCAATTAGCGAATTCGTGATGCAAATTCGCTGTTGAAATGAGAAAAATGCCTATTCGTGGAAATTGGAAACAAAGCGGTCATTCGGTAAAGCGGTCGGTTGTAAAATGGCGAAAAAGTGCTAATGTGCATGCGAGTAAAGGAGAAAAAAAATATTTTATTTTATTTATTTATTTGTCCACTCAGTAGTCCAGTCAAATCGTATAAAAAAATACCATACGCGGACAAAAATCTCGTCTTTGATTTTTTCACTTTATTCTATGTTTTTTGGGGCGAGGAACACGAATCTGAAGAATCCAACAAAATTTCCTGGTGCGTTTTGAAAAAATCGCGAAAAACTGATAATTTTTGGCACTTTTTTTAGTTTTTCGCTTGCAACTCCTCAATGACGCGTTCTACGGACAAAAGTACCCTGTTCTTTGTTGAAGAGCATCAAGTTCTGCGTCGAATCACTTTTTCCTTTGTCACAATTGACCTAGCCGTTTCGCCGGTAATGACTTTTTTAAAATGGTTAATTTTAGTCGCCTTTGGCAAAATTGCGTGAAAAAAAAAAAAAAAAAAGTAGTTCAACTTCAGTCGATTGATGTAATCTCTGACGCTACCTATAATACTGGTGATGTGTCGAGTTTTAAGATTTGTGGACAAAGTTGGTGGGCATAGCCATTTTTTTTTTAAACAAAACCTATTTTCATCGCCCTGTACAGAATATTTTCCGGGCCTTGACAAATTTGGCAAATATGGTTTCTGACTTTAAACGTCACCAGCTTTCACTGAAAAAAAGTGCAATTTTCGTCGAAGGCTTCGTTCGATAGTTATAAGCAAAAAAGTTCGGCTGAAGAAAGGAGTTTTTGGGAAAATTACTTTTTCCAAAAACTTTTTCCTTCGCTTTTTCCTCATTTTGCCGCGGATTAGCGTTTCCTCCATTTTAGCGGCAATTTAGTGTTTTTTCCACACTTCAGTGCTGCTTCTCAATTTCATGTGTGAATTAGCGATTTTTATTCATTTTAGCCGCGAATAAGCGACTTTTCTCAGTTTTTGTCGTGAAATCATGTTTTCCATCATTTTAGCCGCTGTACTGTGCACTTTTTACCAATTTTATCCGTGAATTAGCGCATTTTCTTAATTTCAGCGGTTGATTAGAGATTTTTTTCACTTTTAGCCATATTTTAGCGGGTTTTTTATTTGAGCTCACGAGGAAGCGAATTGGTGTTCTTAAAATTTTATCGGCAAATTCGCGTTTTTTCTACATTTTAGCGCTTTGTCTCAATTTGTTGTCAATTATCGATATTTCTCCATTTTAGCCACGAATTGGCGTTTCGTAATTTTAGCGCCGAATTACTACTTTTTCTCAATTCTATCCGCGATTTTAGCAATATTTTCCTAAATTTTAGCCGCAAAGTATCGTTTTACCACATGACGTGAATTGCCAATTTTAGCCGTGATTTAGCCCTTTTTTTTCAATTCTATCCGTTATATTCAATGATTTTTCTTCATTTCAGCCGTGAATTAGCCATTTTCATCAATTTTATCCCCGAATTATCGTCGTTCTCAATTTTGGTTCTGGAATTTACATCTAGAAACCTTGAATCAGCACTTTTTAACAATTTTGGCCACGAATATAAGCACTTTTCAACATTTTAGCCACGTATACTTGCCTCAAAGAACAGCACAGTAGGGTGCTTTCTCAGTTTTAGCTGCCTAAGGATTTCCAGACAACGGAGATCAGCGTGTTTTCTCTATGTTTGCTGCGAAATCGTCTCCAGAAGGCCCATAGACAATGCCAACGCTCATTTTCAACTAATTTATTTCGATTTTTATCCTTGGGCATTTTTTTTTTCGTTCGCCTTTTTATCATGCCTTAGGACCCGGCGCCCCTGGGCGGTCGCCCTGCTCGCACCCCTTTAAAGCCGGCACTGGCAATCGCACTTGACCAATTTTATCTGAGCGGATAGAGATCATTAGGCGACTAGTGCCTACGTTGTTTCATACAAGCATGAAACTGGAAATAAGGCACCACGATCACGAGTTTAGTTATTTTTTGCTATTGTTGTGTTTGCCTGTGAGTGAGATTGAATGACTTCAATTTCATGTAAAGTGGGCCGCAATAAGTTGAGTAAAAGTACAATCATTTAAAGCATGCATAAACCTGTAGCCGTAGGAGCCTACATCGTCTGTCTTCCGGTTTTGGCTGCTCGCCATTTGGTTTCAGTTGGGAAACCAAATGCTGAAGATGGCGACCATTTCAACCTCAGACTTTCAGCTATCAGCCCGGCATTTGAGCTGACAATGAGTACGAAGCCGTTGGATTGCTCCTCAATGGGAGCGGAATTGCCACTGGCACTACGATCCCCGCCCCCGGCTTTAAGCCAGATACGGCAAAACCGAGACATGGAGGACCCGACTCACTAGAACCGATGAAAACGGCCGTGAGGGCGAAACGGGCACCGGCTCCGTACTTCGGCTCAATTGCCAGGCTGATGAGATTAGCATCAATTAGCTGATGATAGCTGAAAGTCTGAGGTCGAAACAAAGACAGGATCGCACCCTTATTAGTGCGGGGGTAACTGGTCTTAAAATCACACTGAAGGTACTTAGAACAACCCTAGCTGCCAACCGACCTTGCATATAGATTACTTGCAAAGTTATTGTCGTTAAACCTCCGGACTATATTGGTTGTCAACATTTTCATACTTTTCCACCTACGTGTTTTCAATCAAAATCGTAATTCTATGTTGTTCGTAATGCCCCTAATTCCCTTTTTAGCTCGTCGTCCTGCTGTGCATTGATCCATGTACTGAAAACCGTAAACTTGAAGAATTTTTAGCTTTGTAAGTCCGTGATCTTTGGTTTTTACAATAGTACAAGTCACAAAACTACCTCGCGCGTTTTAGTATAAGTCACAATGAACCATTATTACGGCCAAACTGAGTACTTTTCACCTTTTAATCGTCAAAACATAATGTTTTCTTAACGTTATGGTGATATTTGTAGGCAATTAGGCACCCGTATTTATATAAATAAGTTTTAAAGCGAAAAACTCGCGATGTACACATTCAACTGGCGTTCCTGAAAAACTTGAAATGATGACTTGTACTCATATTCTCGCGCACGCTAGATTTTCTGCAGAATGCGTCATTAAGGCGTTATAAGCTAAAAACAGAAAAAAGTGCCAAAAATGAGCAGTTTTTCTTGATTTTCTCAAAACGCCCAAGGAAATTTTGTTGGATCTCTTCAGATTCGTGTTCCCCATCCCAAAAAACATATAATAAAGTGAAAAAATCGAAGACGAGATTTTTGTCACGTGGAACTACCGTTTGACTGGACTACAACACGAAAAAATAAATTAGTCAGGATCATAAGTAAACCCTATGAACAATTCGCGTCTGCCTAGGAAACCAATTCACTAAAATTAAGAAAAAACCCAAATACGCGGATAAAATTGAGGAAAAGCGCTATTTCACGGCTTTAGGGTCAACTTCGCGACTGAAATGTAAAAAAAAAAAAAAGTGCTAATTCACACGGCTAAAACTGAGAAAAAACGCTGATTCGAGGGGGAAAACAAAAACGAATGACGAATTCACAGATAAAATTAAGAACATTCCGAATTCTCTGGTAAAATAGAGAAAAACGTTTATTCATGGCTAAAATAGAGATAAAGCGCTGAAATTGAGAAAATGAGCTAGTTCGCGCGTAAAATTGAGAAAAAGCGCTTATTTCACGCCTGTAAAACTGAAAAAAAACGCTCATTTTTGCAGTTAAAATTGTGAAACGCCTCGAGACAACATGACCTCCTAGGGATTTCCACCCCGGGCCCCGACATAGGCGTCGGTGCCTCCACTGGCGAAATTTGGGCTTTTTAAGTTGACGAAATCCGCAAAATTCGGTTCCGTGAGTGCTAAAAATCCACGAAATTTGGGTTTGGGTGGGGCAACGTCCCACCCGGGTCCACAAGAGCAAGGAGCATAGCAGCATTTCCTAACTTCCACCGCCCCTATACATGTGGAAGTGATTGCCTGGCCGACGGACTGACCATTAAAGTCCGGGTCCTTATAATGGACCAGGTCGCGAGGACCCGGCCTTAGTGGCCGTCTTCTTCGCCCTTTTTCACATTCCCCCTCCTCCCTCCCTCACATATACAAACGGTTTTGAAGACATTCCTCATGCCTGTCCGCGTTTTCTTTTTTTCAGGTCGAGTACACCAATTCTAAAGTTTACCCGATATTTCCGAGATACTCAATTTTAAAGGACCTCATCAAAGACATCATGCACAATCCCGACTACATGGAAGTCTGTCATGAAGTTGACCCCGTCTAGTTTAGAGCAACGCCTCTGAACGACGCGTCCGCTAGAAGAATGTCCTTCCACAAGAGGCAAACCCAATAAAAATAACGATTACCCCCCCCCCCCCTACATTTTTTTGTCTATCTCAAGCTCTATAACGGTCTTTTAAAGGTTATTTAAGTAAAAAAGAAATAGAAATTAAATACTCCATTCCCCAAAATGCTACAAAAGTTCCGATATTTTTAATAGGCTTACTGTGGTCTACAGCATTGAACCAGTCAATAGCGAAATATTTGTAGTTTCTCTTGTCCACAATGCCCTAAAACAGTGCTTAGTGTACGATAGGGTTTAAGTCTCGAGTGAAAAAATATTTTCCTTACAAGCGTTATCAATTTTTAAAATAATAAATAATTTAAAAAATTACGAGAGCTATACTGTAATATTTATTGAGACCGTTAATTAATTATAACAAAACTATTAAGTTTATTGAAGGTCAATGTGCTACTGTACGATATTTTGATCTCTTAATTTTTTTATTTTTTTAAATTGTGATAAAGTATTTGAATTCGTTCTTTTTAAAATAAGATAAAAAGCCTCGATATTATAAAATACGAAAGACGCTTATTTAAAACCGCGTTGAACACACCGGAAAATACTGACGTTACTGACGCGTACAACTCGGCAACACACATATCCTTTTGTTTTAGACATTTTCTACAAGTCTAGTCGATGTTGTAACTTAATTGCTTTTATAGTTTTGAAGTAACGTGAAATTATTGTATCGTTTTAAAAAGGTCGATTTTTGTCGAATCGATTGCACTGCCAGAGTCCAAAATATTTTATACGAAAAAGTGAACGTTATTTTTAATTATATTTTGGTAAAAAAAGTAAAATAAAATATAGTTGTTATTTCACACTTTTAAAACTACATTTTCCCGCTTTTTTTTAACGTTTAAAATTGTATTATTTCTTGAAATGGTTGTACTTTCATTAATTTCCCCAGCGTTTTTTACCTATCTTTTTTTTTTTATTTAAAAAAAAGGTTTAATTAGCGACAATAAACAACAAATTTAGTCTTCAAAACAGCGTCTAAAACAGCGTTAATGAAACTCACGTAGTTATAAAATGATTTTTGTGCCAAAGCACTTCTTGTAAATAAAAATTGTGGGTGGGGGCACAAAAAAAAAGACAATTTTAAACACCACGTTATTCCACTGTGAAAAATCGCGTTTTTAATTTTTTGCGAAAATTTGTTGGTGTGGGAGGGGGAAGGGTAGCGTGAAGAGCGATTGTGAGGGATAAACGCTTTCCAGCACTGCTTGAAGTCATCGAGTTAATCTTGAAGACCGATCTATCATTTATTATTTACTTTTTTCTCTTAAAAAAAAAGAAAATATATATTTATTTTTTTTTGCTTGGTGCGCAAAATGGGTCTATCATTTTTATACTAAAACATATTGAGCGATTTCGTTGTACGCGACAGGGTTTGAACCCCCTCCCCATCTTTTTAAAAAGGCTTAAAATCTTTTCAACTCTTAATAAAAATGAACTATTTTATAATGAAATTTAATTAGGAAATAAGATCAATGTCGTTAAAATGAAAATGAAAGATTAACTGTTGTGAAATAAAACGAAACGCAAATTTTGTATGTAACTGTTATGTCTTACGCTTCTTAAAATATATATACATACATATATTGAAAAAAATTGCGTGAAAACGAGCCTGTAAATTGTATGAAATTTGGATTGCTATTATAAAAAAAATATGGGGAGCAATGATTTTTTAAAAATTAAATAATTATAAATAAATAAAATAAAAGTGTAGCCTTTGAAGGGAAGTGTTTTACCGAAAAAGTTATCAATTTAAAAGAGAATGTTAATATTTTGTTTTCGGATATAAACTTATTATTGAATATCGTAATAAATAAAAAACAAATACGCTTTATGGGTTTGGGTAGTAGCCTAGGGAAATTTATCCCCGCAAATCATTCTATCCCCTTGTCAATTTGACCCTAAGAACTCAGCTTTATGAGTCGATGATTTGGTAAGGCGGAGAGGGCCGTGTTCGGTGGCGGAACGAATGATCAGTTGATCGATTTTAGTGAGCGAATCGTCAGTTTAGCCATTTCTAGGGCGCATATTACAGTCACTATAGCCAATTTTGGGACGTTAATAGCCAGTTTGGCCGTTATTATCAGCGGCCAAATAGTCAACTTAGCCATTTTCAGAGCGCGAACTGTCTGTTATGCCATTTTGGGACACGACGAATATTGTCGGTGTGGATGTTTTTTTGTTTTTTTTGGCGCGAATAGTCTGTCAAGATAAGGCGCGTATATGGTCACTTTGGCCATTTTTGGTGCGCGAATGGTCGATTTAGTCAGTTTCAGGGCGGGGGTCATGATCTGTTTGAAGATTTTCTGGGCGCTTGAAGTCATTTGCAAAGTGGGAATTGCCAATTTGGCGCTATTTGTAGCGTGCGAATAGTCACTTTAGCCATTTTCAAGGTGCTAATCGTCGTAGCTTTTGTCATTTTGGGGTGCGAGTATAATTGGCTTAGCCATTTTTATGGTTTGGAATAGTAAGTTAAGCAATTTTTAGGCAGAGAAAATCTGTCAGCAGTCGAGCCATTCTTAGTAGAGCAAAGAACACAATTTCTTAAGTCTTGCGAGCAAATCCTGAATCCAAATCTGACTGGTATAGCGTATAACTCAAAAGCCCGAACGAGAAAGAGACCGTCGAAGAGCGATAACGGGTAGAAGAGCTCGCATTAGTCCAGTTTTTAGTCTCCACTAGCTACCAAATACTAGGAAGTCTAGACCAAAGAAGTTGTTGACTCATTTTTCCCTGACCTTGGTGCCTAAATCAAGAAATTCCCTGAATTTTCTCGGTTTCCCCGGATTTCCCGCTCAGTGGCAACCCTGCGACTTAGTCACATATTTGCACAAATTCCTTTTTCGACCAGCTCCATACACATTCTATTCTCCTGGCCGAGACTAAATCTTATCCAAAACGACGAATTTGCCCCCTTTTTCAAGTATAACGCGGAGCTCTTATGTCTTTTGTATTAGGAGAATATGATGTGATATGTGGCTTCAGTGGAAAATTATTTCGTCGACGAGCCCCCAGCGCATTCTAGTCTCCTGGTAATTGGTGGACTAAATCTAGTCAAAATTAAATTTTGGCCAAAAATTTGGCCAATTTTTCCAAGTATAAGTACCTACAATTCGGTGATCATTCGCATTGGAAGAATATAATGTGTTAGTAACACGTCATCCTGCTAAAATTCCCTTGTCGACGAGCTCCATAAACAATCTATTCTCCCGGTCATTGGCGGCCAAACCTTGTCAAAAACAACGATTTGCCTATTTTTTCTTGTGTACTGCGGTGATATTCGACCTTTTGTACTAAGAAAATATAATGTGCCAGGAGCTCGGCACTGAAAAACATTTTTCCACGTGGTTTGGTAAGAATTTGAAGATAATTATCACGTCGCTGCTAAGCATTGGAAAAGGGCCCAAATTGCTCTCGATTGGGCACCCCTGGAAATGCCCATCTCGCAACTCAATTAGCACGATAGAAAACACTTCAGATCGATTAAACCACACCTTGTCGCTTAAGGTAAAAATTTATTTGTTAACAAGCTCTAAAAATCTATTTTCGACGAGCTCCATGCACACTTTATTCTCTTGGTCATTGGTGGCCAAACCTTGTCAACAACGATTATTTTGCCCCTTATTTTCAAGTGTAAGGCGACGATTTTCGATTTTTCGTATTATGAGAATTGTAATCTGTAAGAAGCTCACCACTGGAAATCATTTTCCACGTGGTATGGTCCAAATGTGCATAAATTTCCCACGTCGTTATTGTAATATTCGGGGTTCTTTGGGTCAAGACAATATTAACACATGGCGGAGACTCGATAGATTCACACAACGAGAGAACTCAGTTTATTATTCAAGACTTTTTTGTTCAACTAATCTACGGACCAAAGTCGTGCTTCCAGGAGAGCGCGAGAGCAGGCGGACTAACATATAATCTGCTCATACTACAACAGATATTCACAACAATTTCTCCCCTCTTTAAGAAAAGAACAGCTTACAATAATTACTAACCAATATACCAACAGTATACAATCCAACCCACACCAAAATAAAATTGAATCTTCACTCTGAAAAATTAAATTACAACTGGGGGGAATACCGTTTCGGTGGGACAATAATGCGAACGGATTTCCGCACGGGGTTGACAGGACGATCAGAAGGTTTCGAGAGTGAAGATCGGCTCGGTAGTGAATCATTCACCGACACTCTGGGGGACGACACTATACCATTAGAAGTAGGAACGGGGATAAAAGCGAAATCAGTAGGGCGGGGAACAGGATGGGAATCATCAGCTAGCCAGCTACGCTGCAATTGGTTGTTATGCACTTTGCGAACAGTTCCCGACGATAATTTGACCAAGTACACAACCGGGCTTATGACTTCCATCACTCGACCAGGTTCCCACTTTTTAAATTTGTTAGGAAAAGGTGATTTGACTAGAACCTTATAATTGAGTTTAAATTTAGGGACATTGTCACTGAAACCATCTCGGGTCGGTGGACTGCTCATTCCCGGATGTAACATCGAAATTGGGGATCTGACTTCGAACTTGAATACTAACGACAACGGACTTACACCTGTGGCTGTTGACGGAGTATTTCGATACCCTTGTAAAAACGATGTAACTACCCCTTGTAATTTTGACTGGGGCACCTCCGACGTGAGAGGAATTAACTTTTTGATCACCCCACTTTTGACTGTTTGCACCGCCCGTTCGGCAAGACCATTACTAGCCGGGTGAGACGGGGGACTAGTCACGAAAGTTATTTGATGCGACTGTAAGAATTCCCGAAATTCCTTGGAATTGAAAGGGGGACCATTATCCGACACTAAAGTAACCGGATACCCAAATGTTGCGAAAATTCTACTCAACTCGAGTATAACAAACTGTGACGACGTAGACGACATTTGGACGACTTCGATCCATTTCGAGAATTCGTCGACTAACAAGAAAAATGTCGACTGACGAATGTGTAGAAAATCTACATGGACTCGTTGCCAACAACGATTGGTTTTCGACATGGGCTGACAGATGGGCTTACCTGACGAATTTTGGGTTAACTTACAAGCAGGACAGCAATCTACCGTTTTAACCAAATCCTCCTCTATTCCTGGCCACCAAATCCATGAACGAGCTAGCATCTTCGACCTTACAATGCCAGGGTGGTCTTTATGAATTAACTGTATAATTTGAGGGCGCAAAGATTTGGGGATAACGACTCTGTGACCATATAAATTACAACCATGGTCGATTGAAAGACTATTTCGGAACTTAAAATACCGACGAACTTCAGGATCTAAGGAACCAACGTCGTTCCAACCATCCTTGACGAGTTGAAAAACTTTCTGAGCGACGGGATCATCGGGATCTGTGACTAAATAATTTGTCTTCGAACTGAACGTCTAAAGAATTACAATTGAACTCTTCTGCCTCTTCGACTATGGGTAACCTAGACATCGCATCGGCATGTCCAATGGCCCTCCCTTTTTTGTACTTGACTGCGTACGAGAATTGGGACAGACGGATTGCCCAACGCTGAACTCGAGACGCGGCAGTTTGTGGAATTGCTTTCGACGCGTTAAATATGTACTGTAACGGTTGGTGGTCCGTGACTAACGTAAACTGTCTACCCCACAAATACTTCTCAAATTTGGACACAGCAAACACGAGACCTAACGCTTCTTCATCTAGCTGACAGTAGTTGCGCTGTGCTGCTGTCAAAGTTGCGGAAGCGAATGCGACGGGTAGTTCTTGACCATCTTTTACTTGACATAGTACAGCTCCGACACCATACGAGCTACAGTCAGAAGTTACGACAATCGGTAACTCAGGGTTGAACAGCACCAGCAACGATTTCTCCGTTATGATCGTTTTCGATTTTTCGAAGGCTTCCTGACACTGAGGATCCCAAACCCACGGAACGGACTTTCTCGTTAAATTGTGCAAAGGTTCTAACAGATCAGGAGGGAAGCGCATGAACTTGTGAAAAAAATTTAAGAGTCCCAAGTACGATTTCAATTCCGTAACGTTTGACGGCGTTCGGGCTGTTCTTAGAGCTTCGAATTTTTCCGGGCTAGGATGCAGACCATTGCCATCCAACACGAATCCCAGGTAGGTAATTGACTTCGTTAGCCACTCACTTTTGCTCGGATTAATTTTTATATTGTACTTGTTGAGCCTTTCGAGAATTTTGAGGACAATCTCTTTGCACTCAGACTCATCAAAACCACCGGCAATGATATCATCCAGATATGCACTAACTTTTGGTAAACCCTCAAGGACTCGATCTGCGTCGACGTCCCGATTTCCCTGCCCAGCCCCGCCAGGCGAAAGCCTGGCGATGTGACCTTTGTTGCCACAAGTAAAGCACGACCAGTTCATGGCCGGGCACTGCGACGTACCGTGACCACGACGACGACCACATCGAGAACAAGGCGCAGACGCTGATGAAGAATCGGATGACTTGGGCTGGGGGGACGAATTACAACCTCGTGACGGAAAACGACGATCTGAATTGCTCTGGCTGTGACTTCTACGCCGACTTGACGACTAGCATGACGATTAGCTGACTGGCTCCGGACCAAGAAACAATGAGAGCTCTGACCTCTGACTACGAGAGCATCTCTGTTGACAGCGGCCATGTCGCAGACGACTTTACACGCCTGTTCAAATGTAAGACGAGTCTCACCGATTAGACGACGGATCATTGCATCATCAGAAAGGCAGACTATGAGCCTATCTCGGAGCGCTTGATCTAGAAAATCGCCAAAATTGCAGGACGCGGCGAGTTGTTTAAAGCGACGATAAATGACTTGACGGATTCTCCGGGCTGCTGAACACGACGATTAAATTTGAATCGCTCGGCTATTTCACAGCGAGCGGGAGCGAAATGACCACGGAGGGTCTCGACGACGACGGCGAACGACAGCTCTAACGGTCTCTGCGGCGCAACTAAATTTTTCAGAGTCCGGTAGACATCCGGACCGATTAAAACGACGAGCGGGGCGACTTTCTCTGCGTCTGGAAGCCCATTGACGGTAAAGAATGCCTCAAGGCGCTCGAGGTAATTGTCGAATGGCTCACTGCCCTCACAATAAGGTGGAATAGCACCGATAATTCCGGCACGCGACGCTGAACTTTTCGACGGTGACTTAATGACTGAACACTCACCGGAATTTGACTCGTTGCCCGACTCAGACTGCGTCGGAGACGGCGAAACATCGTCGCCTGCCACCAACCTCGTGGCATCGTTGGTTGCACTCTCTTTCCCATCGAATTCCTCACGACCTGACTTCTTTCGGCGACCCATACCGACATTGAGAACCAAACTCGTCGCCAAATTGTAATATTCGGGGTTATTTGGGTCAAGACAACCTTAACACATGGTGGAGACTCGATAGATTCACACAACGAGAGAACTCAGTTTATTATTCAAGACTTTTTTGTTCAACTAACCTACGGACCAAAGTCATGCTTCCAAGGGGCGCTAGAGCAGGCGGACCAACATAATCTGCTCATACTACAACAGATATTCACAACAGTTATAAACGAAAATGGCCCTAATTGTTCTCGTGGGTGACATCGGGCCCTCCTTGAAATACCCACCTCTCAACCCAATTAGAACGCTCCAAATAGATTAAACCATACCGTGTCACTTATTAGTAAAAATCCATTTTTCGACGAGCTCTCCGCGCACATTCTATTCTCTTGGTCATTAGGGGCAAAACCATGGCATCAACGACGATTCTGCCCCTTTTTTCAGGTGTATTTCGGCTATTATTGATCATTCATATTAGGAGAATAGAATGATCTAGGACCACTGCTTCCGTCTAAAATTCCATTGTCGACGAGCTCCATGCACATTCTATTCTTTGGACCCCCCCGCCTCTTTGGAAATCTGTCAATCCCGTGATATTGGTGTTCAGTGGGATAATCCAACAACATGTTGATTTAAAAATAGCCTGACCAGCGAAATCGCTCTTTAAAATTAGCCAAAATGGTTTGTTAGGGAGCTGTCACCTCGAAACGTATGAATTTTGAGTGGTCTCAACCTTGAATCAGTTATTGTGACGTGCAAGATTCACGAGTGCGGAATTATGTTTTACAATTTCAGGTAAAGGCGACATTTTTGTTCTTGAATTAGCCAAAAACTCTTATAATCTCGTTTGGCCTGTATAAAGTAACATCGACAAAATTTGAGTTTTTTTTGTTTGCTTTGTTTTTTAAAAGACCAATTACCCGCGAAAGGGGCATTTTAGCGAGTCAATTCTGTGAAATTGGCGTTTTGAGTGATCAAGACCAGCGAAATTTGGCTCCGTGAGTAACAATAATCCACAAATTTGGGATTTTGAAATTGATTTTGCAAGCACAACCTAATTGAGTGTGTGTATGAAGAGTACATATCCCCCTTTTTAGAAAACTTTCACACTGCGAATTACGTGATTTTATTTTCAATTGTGAACAATCCGAGTATCACGCGATTATCTCGCAATAATCGCTCTCCTGAAGATATATGTCCCTCATGGTGGGGTATCTTAAGTCAACATTCTTGTGAATTCATCGTATTGAAAAATAAAAATTGTTTTTCGATCACAATAATAATTCCAGTGTTAAAATGCTGGTCAAATTGTTCGTAGTTATAGCCCTAGGTGTGGCTACACGGGCATCAGCTACGTTCTATGACCATAAGGAAATCGTTGAAACGGTGAAAAAAGCTGGAGCTCGATGGATTGTAAGTATATTTTGGGCAAAAACCTTGTGAAGCCACTTGCTTTGATAGACTTTTCGTCAACTTGTGTATTTATTTACCTAGGCTGGTGACAATTTCAACGGGAATGTCTCTATCGAGCATTTGAAACGAATGTGTGGCACTAGAATCACGGCCGTTCACCGTTCCAAGTCGCTGCCCGTGAAAGTTTTCAACGTCAAGGCCGACAGTCAACTACCCGATGAGTTTGACTCGAGAAAAAAGTGGAAAAAATGCCCTCTGATTGGTAAGCCACGGGATCAAGGAGCATGCGGGTCGTGTTGGGCCGTTGCCGCCGCCGCGACGATGACCGACCGTGTTTGTATCGCGACCAGCGGTAAAATTAAGGACGAGCTGTCGGCAAATGAATTGCTCAGCTGTTGCGACTATTGCGGTGAAGGATGCGACGGTGGATTTTTGGAGTACACTTGGCTGTTCTTGAGGGATCATGGTATTGTCACTGGTGGAGCCTACGGATCTCACACGGTATGAAACGGATTCGAGAGTGGGTGAAAAAATTGTGAGAAACATTTTGTCTGTCGATGCAGGGATGTCAACCGTATCAAATGGAACCCTGCGAACATCACACTAATGGCTCAAGACCGAACTGCTCTGATTTACCCTCCGCAACGACGCCTACATGTAGTCAACAATGTCTTAACGCTAGAGACAAAAAACCTAATCGGCTCCATCATTACAAAAGTAAAATGTTGCCCCCCTTTTCTCTCAAATATTCAAAGCGTCTTTAATTCGGCCTAAATTGTCTAGTGGCCAATGCCTACACCATTACTAGCGACGAAAAGAAAATCAGAAGGGAAATCTACGAAAACGGTCCCGTCGAAGCGGCTTTTACAGTTTACGCTGACTTTCTCTCCTACAAATCAGGTAATTTTCATCTCGAACAGACCATTATTAGGACAAAATGACGCAATCCCCCTCTCCTCCGGTCGCACAGGTGTCTACTACTACGTCACCGGCGACGTCATGGGGGGTCACGCCGTTAAAATCATCGGTTGGGGCGTTGAAGACGACGTTCCATACTGGTTGGTCGTCAATTCGTGGAACACCGATTGGGGCGACAAGGGTTTGTTTAAAATCCGTCGTGGAACTGACGAGTGCGGATTTGAGTCGGGTATTACTTTTGGTAGCTATAAATAAGAGCGAAGAATCGTATGTTAATAACAATAAAATGAAATGAAGAACAACCTTGAAAAAAGAGGGATAGCTCCTCATGTGGCCGGAGTTTCAAAATAATGCGAAGTAAGTGGAATGACTGAAAGTACCCTCCCCCTCCTCCACCATGTTTTGAGATGTTTGCCTCGCTGGTAAATTAAACATAAATCATTGGTTTGTACACTGACAACAGACTCACACCTATCGATCGTTGATATAGACACCATAAAAAGATTCGTGCAGCACTCAACTCACGTAGATTAGTGTTGAGGAGGCCTCAATGGCCGGGGGAAGGAGGGGGGGGGGTTCAAGGCTTTTTTGAAACACAAGAAAGATCGAAATGTTCGATCCCATTTTTGAAGTATTTATTTGCGGTACGCCACACACTCTCAACATAAATTTACATTATTCATTTGTCGTTCAACTCCGCTACACCTCCCACATTTTTTTTCTCTTTTGTGATAAAATAGTAATTATTAATTTTCGTTCGCGTGAAATATTCAAGCTTGTAAATAGCAAATTCCATCCCTCATCCACCAATTAAATGACGAAGGGGAAAGGAAGGGGAGAACTGTTTGTAACACGAAACAGATTACCCTCCGGACACCTTTCTACAATATTTAAAGGGGCGTCTCACAAATTCAGCGTGAACAAGAAAAAACGTCACGCCCCGACAGTGTGTCAACCACAGTGAGAGTAAAAACAATGTCGGAAAAAAAGCCTGCAATTCAAGTTCGAGTCGCTTATAAGCGATACACAACCAAGTCGGTTGTTTTACACGGGCTCGATATGACGGTTGACAAGGGGACGATGTAAGGAAATTCATTTTTATGTGTGTATTTGCACTAATTTATGTGGGGGGGGGGGCGGGTAGATACGGTCTTTTAGGTCCGAGTGGTTGCGGGAAAACGACTTTACTGAGTTGTATCGTTGGTCGACAGAGGCTGGACTCGGGCTCTTTGGATCTGGCGTTCACAAGGAAAAATCAAGTCGGATATATGCCACAGGTAAAACTGAACGCAATATCAGTACAAAAGGTGACATAAGTGTCAAGGATAAATTTCAAAAAATGATTATTGAGTAAATAATGGAAAATTGTGACTTCCGGAGTGGTGAGAGATGGAAATAGCGGTCAATTTCAATGGCAGATGGTCAGTTTCTAGGGCCAAGTTTCCACTAATTGTCCGTTTTTCCAGGTAAAATTGCGAGAAACTCACCGACTAGTGTGTGAGCGTCCTCAGGTTAAGCCTTATTGGGACATCTTTGCTGTTGGAGCTTTACTGTGGTTTGGAGCATTGCTGTGGTTGGACATTGGCTGTGGTTGGACATTGGCTGTGGTTGGACATTGGTTGTGGTTGGACATTGGCTGTGGTTTGGAGCATTGCTGTGGTTGGACATTGGCTGTGGTTGGACCTTGGCTGTGGTTGGACCTTGGCTGTGGTTTGGAGCGTTGCTCTGGTTGGACATTGGATGTGGTTGGAATTTCGCTGTGGTTGGACCTTGGCTGTGGTTGGACCTTGGTAGTGGTTGGACCTTGGCTGTGGTTGGACCTTGGCTGTGGTTGGACCTTGGCTGAGGTTGGACCTTGGCTGTGGTTGGACCTTGGCAGAGGTTGGACCTTGGCTGTGGTTTTGACTTGACTGTGATTGGACCTTGGCTGTGGTTGGACTTCCGCTATGGTTGGGCCTTTGCAGTAGTTGGGACGTTTACTGTGGTGGGAGGCTCCAACTGTGGTTAGAGCTAGTTGTAGTTTGATTTTTGCAGGGGGTGGACGTTTGCTGTGGTTTGGTCTTATTAGGCCCTCTTCTGTGGTAGGATCCAGGCCTATCGAGAATGATTGAGTGTGGATTTCAGTCAGTTACCCACCGGTTGTCCACTATTAGTTCACACATGCGGAAAAAATCTAGCACTCGTTGAAATTATAAAGATTATTTGATATTTATACTTTAAAAAATAATTAAAACGGTCCTATTTGAAGCAGGTTGTGGTCATCTGCTTCCCTGGCACCTCTCTCCTTGCTACATCCATGAACCACTATAGCAAGGTACTGAAACATTTCAGCGCTGGTGGTGGGAGGGGGTCCGTGAAAGGGCCCCCATTGATTTATATATCTGGACGCGAATTCAAAGTTGCCAAGCATGGGCAAAATTTTTTGTTTTTTTTGACGCTCAAAATATCTGAAGAATCGGATTCTGGGAATAAATTGACGGTTATTGAACATTTCGGGTCAAGAGAATTTTGGTCATAGTAGATCCAAATGAATTGGCTGTGTTCCTTTATGCCTAAGAAAGGAGTGCGAAGGGTGCAATTTCAAAAGCATTTTTACTTTCATAGCCCGCTTATAGACAGTAAATTAACATTTTTCCCATTAATATTTCTCGGAGGCTTTTGGTAGCTGGGATGGTGCTGTTAGTTGCTGGAGGGGGAAGACCCCCTTGAAGTGAGAGTGACACTATCGCCAAAACGTTCTCTAAAATTTTAGCGTCCCTTTCCCTTCGCAAAGTTGTCCATTTGGACGTGCAATATAGGTCTCTAGAACCATGCTCAGTCAAAAAGATTCAGACGATTCCCGTTAAGTGGCCGCCAAAGTCCATAATATAGAAATCCAAGAATGATGGTCTCACGAACTCTTCTAGTAAGCTGGGATAATTTGGTTTTCTATAATTATGACTTGTTTGGTGGCCGCCCAACAGCACCGTGAATTGAATTTTCTCATTAGATAGTCAGTTTTTAAGGGTTGGTTTAGGATGGAACAGAATGCCCTGATTTCTGGGGACAAAGCCTTTTGGTGCTGCTGGGTTTATAGGACACCTCACAGGCCATATGCGCCTTCTTTGGACGGCCCTGACGGTAGAAATAGTTCTGAAGAAGGTTGAGCGATGTATATTGAAGTGATAAAGTCATATGATTGCTTTTCTGGTTAACTTTTTTCATTTTATTTTCGTTTATAAGCCTCAGGAAAACAAAATTTCGTGCAATGCGTAGAATCCCATCAAAATTAATAATTAACAAAACGCTTCTGCCCATTAAAATTCACTACTTTTTTTATTTTGGTGCCATTGCACCCGTCTATCCCTTACTGCCCGTGATTGCGTCTCACCTAGGATTCTCTTCCCTCATCATCGGCATCGTTTACGGCATCATGCCCCTTATCGCCGTCATCTTCAAACCGGCCGTGGGAGCCCTGGCCGATCGTTACAAAGCTCACAGACCATTTCTCATCGCGTTTCTCGTACTGGACGGAGCGTCATTTTTCGTGTTTCAATGGACCACCCCACTGCCGACAACCTCGAGCGTGACTCTCTTTTGCAATTTAACGACTCTTCCTATTATGGAGATTTGTTCCACTTGGGACGCTGACTTTGTCAAACGTTTCGGTCGGATCAAAGGGGACGTCGGATGCGACGTCAACTGTAGAAATGATTCGATTCGAACGATAAAATTCGACGCGAGAATTGCCGCAGCCTCGAAACTTTGTTATTTCATTCCGTTGAAAAGCGTCAACGGCTCGCTAGCGTGTGATCAAAGAAATATTTGCGAATTGTCATTTTGCTCGAATAACGTCGTCAAAATTCTGGCCGAGCAGCCCAAGGTGAAGGTCGGTGACGCCGTGCACTACGGCTCATTCTGGTTACTCCTTTTTCTCATTATGATGATTAAAATCTTTCTGTCAGTTGACATCAGCATCGCAGACACAATCTGTTTTTTTATGCTCAAGGATAAACCGTTCAACTTCGGCTATCAAAGGCTCTGGGGATCTCTCTCTTACGGTGTGACCAACCTGATAGCTTCAATACTCGTTGACGCTTTCAGCGAAGAGTCGAACACAAACTATCGACCTCTGTTTTACGTTTCTTTATTTCTGTTTGTTTGTGGATTTGTGAATGCGTTTTTCTTGAAATGGCAGCGAGAAGAAAAATCGAAGAACATCGTGAAGTCGCTTTGGAGAAAACTTCTTGAAGCTCACATTCTTTTATTTTTAATTTCCACTTTGATATTTGGTGCGTTTACGCAGATTACTTGGGTTTATATTTTGGTGTACGTGGAAGAAGTGGCGGCTTCGAGCGACAGCTTTCACGACAACGACTGGTTGACAACTTTGAAGGGGCTCGTCATTTTGATTTCTTGTTTCGCCGAAGTGCCATTTTTTTTCGTCTCGGAAAGAATCATCTCGAAATTTGGCCACTCGCACGTCTACACGGCCATAATGGCGGTTTGGGCGCTTCGCTTCATCGTCTATGCTCAACTGACCAATCCCTGGCTATTTCTCCCCGTTGAAATTCTCAACGGCGTCACTTTTGGCCTTTTCTACGCGACGATGACCACCTACGCAAATGCCGTGGCACCGCTCGGTGCCGAGGCGACCGTTCAAGGGACAACTTCAGCGGTGTTCGAAGGCATCGGTCTCTCCATCGGCGGTTTTGTGGGTGGGTCACTGTCGAACGCTTGGGGTTTGAGGCGAACTTTTTTGACGATGAGCATTGTCGCTATTGTGGGATGCGTGAGTCATGCCATATGTCATCTGACGCTGGTTAAGTGGGCGAAAAAGAAATCGGATGATAGGAAGAAGTCGGTGAATGAGCCGTCGCCCGACCGTTGACACGTGTTTTTTTTATCAGCATTTTTTTACCGAACCTTTTTAACATGTGTTTTTTTATTATAATAACAAAATTCACAACCACTTCGTCCATTACGAAAAGCGAAGTTCCGAGTTGCTCGCACTCGACTAGATGGTTTCCAGCAAGGACACCGCGCTTCCTCCTCTTGTTCTTGGGTCACTTCTCCGCATCCATGGAGTTATAGGAACAAGTGGAGGGAGTGAAACGCATTTTTCGTGAATCCGGTCGCCATTACTATAGTCGGATCGGTGAAAGAATGTGCATGAAATTACCCTCTCTCTTTTCCCTAAACCCACATGACTTACCGCTACCACACCTTCACCTAAGAGGAGCCTCTCCTATTTTATCGGTAAAACTCTCTGTTATTGGTTGTAGTGGTTTGATAATAAGTGGGGAAGTAGAGAACCACGTTAAGAGAGGGAAGAAGCAGGCTTATGGCCTCCCACCACTCATGCACATTCTTTCGCCGATCCGACTATACACACCATCTGTTATGAGGCCTCACCCAACAAAATAATTAACAATTTGATATTTGATCAGTGAAAAAGTGATAAATTCCCATCCCGTCCTCTCTAGTAGCGTTCCCCATTTGCACAAAATTCTGCATTTGGGCCGTTCATTTCCACCCGTCTTCACTGAATTAAATCATATGTTAGTGGAGAAGACGGGTGGAAATGAACAGCCCCGTTGCAGAATTTTGTGCAAATGGGGAACGCTATAAGTGAATGATAACAGTGTGTGTGTAATGGGGGAAAAACAGTCTTTCTCTCTCTCCACTTGTTCCTGTCTCCATGTCCGCATCACTGTGGGCACCGAGATGGTGGGCCGCTCTACCGGATTGATGGTGCCGACTCTAAGAGAATCAAGTCATATTGAGGTCCGGGTCCAAGCCTGAGAGGTCATGGCATCGCGAACTAAGCAACACCAACGAAATAACCAACAGGCTGGGGTAGTAAAGTCGTGGGATAAAGGTCAAAAACCAGTTGAAATAGTGCCTATACCTGAGGAAGGGGTGTATGCCGCACCCCCCCCCCCCCAGCAGTTTCTGCTGTCAGGGTGACAGGCCGCATGCCGCATTCACCCCAGAGGGCTTAGGCAAGGTTGATGGGGGAACTGTTGGGAAGAGCATGAATATATTTAACATGATGTGTTGAAAACAAAACCTCATCAAATGCTGACCAAGTGCTGAGCAATTTTTTGAGTTTTACAACGGGGCCAATGATGGAAAATAGACATCAAATGGTATAAGTACGGTTTCTCCTACAATTTTGATCGAGTTGCATATAATTGAAAAAAAGTTTTTACGGTTATACGGTGCGCCAGTTGTACTAACTCTGTCACCTTCTCCTCGCGCACGGTGACGGTAAACCCTGGATCGACCAAATGGTGATTTGTAGTGGGTGAGCTCTATACGGATAACATAGTAAAATATGCCAAAAATCGTCTGTATGAACAAGAAATATTCTTTTTACGTAGCGTAGCGTTAAAACTATTGATTTTTCCTTAGTTTAGCCATGTATTGGCGCTATTCCTACTCCCTCTCCATCTCCACCAGTAAACACTTATAAGCTCAGTTCTATAGCCTCAAATTAGCGAATTTCTCAATTTTAGCCGCGAAGTATAACGTTTTTCTCAATTTCAGTCGTGAATTAGCAGTTGTTTATTCCACCTAAAGCCATAAATGTGCACATTTTCTCAATTTTGGCCTCAAAGTTGCTTTCGCAACCAGGGCCGTCGAGAGAAAATCCGGGCCCGGGAGGGCCTTCGAAGTCGGGCCCGTCAAATAAACAGACAAAAACCTGAATGCATTCACGTACGAACTATTATGGTGATTTTTTTTCCTAGTGTGTCCGACAATTAATTGAATAATTGAGCTTAGATGACCCTATCTACGGACATTTAAGGGATTACTCCCTCGAATTCACAGTTGTGACTAGGGTGATGCGGTGAGGAGGGGAGTAATCCCTTAAATGTCCGTAGATAGGGTCATCTAAGCTCAATTATTATGGTGATTTGCATGCTATATATAGGGTTTTGCGGTGTACTATATTGTACAACGTGGTGGACAACTACACACATTAAATTGTCATAAAGAATTTGAGAACTTAGGGCCTGGGTATTTAGGGGCTGAGTATTTGCTTAAACAGCTTCTAATCGGTCGTCCTAATTAGTGAGTCATCTGTTTAGAATCGAAATAAGCAAATACTCAGCTCAAGTGACGACTATGAATACAAGGGCCTTAGTTTTTCCATTTTTCCGGGCAGAAAAGTGTCTAATATCCAGATCCAATCGAAATCCAGCTGTCTCACCAAATGGGGGTTCGATGCAAAGGGCAAGTCCTGAAACACGTTAATGTTAAGAGCACGAACGATGAATATCGTTCACATTGGACAGAACGATAAAACCCTTGAGCACTTATGACGTGATCAAGGCCGCAAGGCAAGACCGTGGGGTTGCTAATTTTTCCCTGATGAAAAGGATCGTCTATAATATAATGTTTAACTTTATTGTGAGACTAGGAATATAGCATACAACGCTTCATGTCATTGACAAACCAAAACTCGTGAAAATCTCCACCACCTCGCGCGCAGTGCGGCCACCGCCTAAAAAATCCAGGGGCTTATTCTACATATAATTCTCATTACAGCTGAGGCGTTTTTTTCGATTTCAGCCGTGAATGAGATTTTTCCCTCGCGCCGCGAGCCAAACGTCTTGCCTTATAGGCCGGATACACACATGCGGTACTTGCAAAATAATTTTCAATTTTCAGTTGGTCGGTTTCTACAAAATTGCTAGGATTTGATTGATATTTTGCCCGTTACTTGGCAAGTATTCTGCTTTATCAAGTGTAACTGGCATACGAGTAGCACCAGTTATAATTGCGATTTGTTAGTTAGTCAATTGGGTTCAGACGGTCGACCCAAGCCTTAGTGGTATGAGTCATCATGCCGATGTAGTGGAGCTTTGCTAATTATCAAGCCTTAGTGAGTTCTTAATAAATAAACAAAAAAAATAAGAAATACTGCCTCAAGCGAGCTTTTTTGTCTCTTTTCATTATTTTATGATGAAAATATAGGCCAGTCAATAACAACATTAAAAATAGCTAAAATCGCAATTAAAGGGCTAGTTCTGATTTTTTAGTACGTTGTTAGGACCAGTACCAGTAGTTTAAATCCAAGTTTTCAGCTTCGAAAGACTTGTGCTACTTTCGTGGCACTCGAAAAACCGCGAAAATTTCGCACCATTTTTGGATTTTTCATGTTTTCTCCTAAAATATGCATTTTAAGATAAAACGTACGAAATACGTTAAAACCCACATAAAATTTGCTACAATGTGAGACCTAATGTACCTCTGTAGGTCATGTAATAACCAAGATACAGCTCCTTGAATTTGGATTTATTTGTAAAAAAAAATAAATAAAAAAAAAAAAAAGAAGTTTCAAGTTTTGGTCAACTTTCGACCCAATTTTTGGCCGAAATACTCATCCTACGGGGAAATCCGAGTCGAGAGAAGTTGTAGCAAATTTAATTATGTCCCATTTAAGCACACAACGATGTCTGTTAACCAAATACATAGTTTCATCAAAATCCTTGAAAAAACAAAAAGTTTGGAAACTACATTTTTCTAAAAATGAATCTGTTGAGTTCCCACCCCTAAGTTTGGGTGGGTCCCAGTGCACACGAGCGATAAGTGCATGTAGCATGGTCATCGCTAAGCTTATCATCAATACCATTCTCCTCTATACACTCTATGAATGGACTGCTCACTAGTTGCTAATTGTTTTTCCATGGTCGCGGTGACATGTATCGCAGCGACCGGGCGAAACTAATAGCTCGTGTACACGGATCATAAGGCTGAATGAAAATACCACGTGAAATTGAAAGAATTGTGTAATTTCAAATAAAACTTGAACATTGGGAAAAGAAGAAAAATAAGTGAAGAGGCTAAAATTGTAAGCCCAATATACTTAGTTCCGTACAGTTCTTGAATGTCCCACGTATGCACCAGATGAGGTTTAAGTGATTTCAAATCCACCCCGCCAGCAGAATCTTCAGTTCCCGTCTCGGCATCACGGTTCAGACCAGTTCTGGCGAGCCGGGGTACTTACTGGACTCGGTTTTCCAAGGCTTCGTTCGATAGTTATAAGCAAAAACGTTCGGCTGAAGAAAGGAGTTTTTGGAAAAATTACTCATTTTGCGAATTTCCCACTGCGTTTTATTGCCACTTATCGGGTCTTTATAAAAACACCATACATGACTCCTTATAGGAAATTTAACGAGCTTTCAGATGAATTTCTTTAAAGTTCAATCGGATGGATAGTTTTTGAGTTAGAGGCCGAAATATGGCAAAAAACTTTTTTTTTTTTTCAACAAACTTTAAATTGTTTGACGTTATGGCCCTGTCTTATGTTAATCTTCAAATGAAATTTCATATAATAGGTCTGATAGAAAATTCAATCAGCTTTCAGATCGTTTTTCATAGAAAAAAATTGGACTACTACTTTGCGAGCTACTGGCAAAAATGTGCAGAAAAACGTATTTTCCTGTAGGTTTCAAGGCTTTTCACTTATCGTCGGCTAAGGCGTGATACCTCGTATGTCCAAAAACCAAACTTTACAGGAGAACAAAAAATCATTTTAAAAATCCCTATTTGTAGATTAATTTCAAATTTTTGGCAATTCTCCCATAAAAAAATATAGAGATTGTCTTGAAAACAAAAATTATGATAATCAAGTTGTCTAACGAAAAATAATGGACATACGTGGTCTCACTTCTCAGGTTCTCTTTTTCTATGTGACTTGCGAGGTATCACTTCTGTGAAACGTGTGCTAATCTTGCCTCCAGAGGGGCTGGTCTATAATTTTTTAATGCATTATTGATGGCTCAATGTTCTCATAAAAAATTCATAAATCACAATGAAATAGGGTGATTCACTGCCGTTAGTGACTTTCAAAAAGTTAGAGGGCTCCAGATTGTAAATAAATAACTATGCGAAGTAAAAATGTCGCAACTTTCTTTTAACGACGAGGATGAAGTTCCGGAATGCAAATTTTCGATTTTGAAGGGATGGAATGATAGTTGAAGGGTGTTCGGAAGATGAACTCGAGTGAAAAATTACCAAAATAATTATTTAATGGAAAATGACATAACGCAGTCTCAAAAATATTGTTGCACAGTCCATAGGTATACATAAAAATGCACTTTTATGACAAAAAAAAGATAAGTTTCACATTGAAAGTTATCACCAATTGTAAATTATCACGTCATCCATCACATGAAGTAGGAACAATCAGTTCTAAATTATCACTTTTTCTTTTTGGTTTTCTTCACTGCATCATTACTCTTTCTCTTGTTCAGTTTATTTTCTTCGCAGGATGCATAGGGTAAATTGTCGTAGAAGGCATGGCAATACATTGGTATCACGTCCTTCAGCTCTTGTAGGTGTTTCCATTTCTGTCGTTGTATTTTCAAGGATGCTGAATGCAGTTTTGGGAACTCCTCCAATTTAGGTACTTCATTTAGACCAGCCCTAGGAACCGGTAAGTCTATGTAAGGTTCGTCAAAGGATGTTTTCGCCTGGATTATACCATCAGGAGTATATTTCAATACTTTTATGTCCGTGACATGAGGGTCGTCAATCTTCTTACCAGGTCTGATTGACTTATACTTTAGTGTTGGGGTTGTGTAGTCTTTTATCATGTCGTAAGTCACTTCCGTTACCTCATAAGGAGGACATCGAGCACTAGCAGTACTTCTCATGTAGTTACTCGGAAGATAAATTGGTTTGTTTTTGATTTTTCTTTCGATCACTGAGTGAACGGAGTCAACTTCCATCTGAGTGTGGCCTTTTTGGAGGTATTTTTGGTACACTGTGATGTTGTTCTGAACGCTGAAGCTCAGCAGTGCATTTGAGAGGACACAATTTTTGTTCTGATATCCACAGCCGTCGCGATGAAACGCATCCCCTGGATTTTAAGTAGTCTATGACCAAACTTGCAAATGTGTTCGCTGTGAGATCTGTATCAACCTCAGAAAACCAGTAGTATCGGCAATGTTTCGTGTTTATGTCATAAATCGTGAAATTATGTAGGCACAATTTCGTTCGGTAGTATAGTGCTGATGCGTTGAGCATCGAGCACACTTTCACTGCTTGGAGATCTTGAGTAAGGACAACGCATTTCCCATCGTCACCATCTTTTTTATCCTTTTCTTTCTCCACCTGAGCTATTTCCTTGTTTTTGACGTGGGTTCTATAGACGTCCTCTTCGATATTACCGGTTTCGAAGGCCAAACAAATGTCACACATGTCTTTTTTCGGAGGTTGGAAAGCGATATTTTTTTCCTTTATAGTTTTATCGAAAAAAAATCTGCTCAGTGGCTTCTGCTTGCCAACATTTTCTTTCGAGGTGGACCACTTTTCTTTGGATGGATATTCTTTGTAAACATTGTTCATACTCCCAAGCGAAGGATCGAGGTAATGTTTTATCGTTGAGGCTCTACAGTAATGAGAAGGAAGTTTGGCTAAACTGTCCAGAAATGTTTGGAGAAATATTATCTTTTTCTCTGCAGCCAAATCGCTAATGCTGCGTTGACGATTCTCTTTTCTACGCTTGTTCGTGTTTTCATTTGAAGATGTCATTCCAAAGTTGCTTGCACCTACTTCTACCCAATGCCGAACAGTCCATTCGCCAAGACCATAAGTGGATAAAAATAACTTCTTGCACACTCTAAACACTCGTTTATCTTTCCCTTTTAAAGTGTATAACAAAGTACATGATTTTCGAGGTTTTTCTCCCTGGGCCTGATTTCTTCTCCTTCTTATCACACTCGGACTTACTAAGCTGGACACGTAAGTCTTCCTTTGATCCCACGACATTTCGTTCCAAAAATATCTGAACATGTAGCTTCTATCTGATTCATTTACGGCGTCACAGTCTCTTTTTGTACTTCTCCGGCATGTTGACGATGTGCAGGGGGGGCCCATCCTCCTCTCAACGCGCGCTGCTCCTCTCTTGCCAGATTTACCTTTCTCTTTTGTCCAACCGACGTCATTTTACCCATTTCCCTCATTTTTTTATTCTTGACGTCAGGCCATTCTTGCATATTAGCAATTTTTCTCCTTTTACTGTTTTCATCGTTGCGGGGCCCATCGTTCAATAGTTCAGCCGCTGCGTTGCCTTCTGCAACTGGCTGCTCACAGTCAGGTGGAGAGATACCCAAAGGAGGATGATCACCATTAAGCTGGAAGGGAATATTGTTTCCCACATTCGCCAAATTGTCATTGTTTTCTGTGTTCTTGTCTTTGGCGAGGTGTAGTAAGAGTTGTCCCCTTGAATGAAAAACTGACTGAGTTTCCATGTTCTGTAAGAAAAATACATTGGTGATGATTGCTAATAAGTCAGCTTGAATGAAGATCTCATCTATTGAAAAGTTTATTCTAATTACAAACCAAATAAAAATGCGTTTAAGGTCCACAATAAAGTACACCAACCCCGTTAAAACGTAATTACGTATATCATGACTTCCATTGCTGTCTTTAAACGAAAATGAACTTTGAAGTATGGAATACTTTCCAGCAACAAAAATCTTGATTAATATTTCATTTACCATTTCGAAATAATAAAAAAATCAACTGAAATTTCAAAGTGGGAAGTGAAATTTCAAGGGAAAAGTGATAGCTCGTAACTACACAAAGTTCCTGTATGCTTAACTTAAAGAGCTAGAAAATTAATACGTAATGATACCTCGTATCTCCAGTCACGCTCTGAGAAGAATAAGACAAAAACACGATACAATGAAATAAGTCAAAATCCACTTTACAGTGATGAATGTCTTCATAATAACTCAGAAATCATAGTAAATTAATTATGAAAATCACCTCAACGGGGAACTTGCATGAATCTCAGATTGGGTAGAAAAGCATACCGGTGATTTGACCCGTGAACTGAAGGATAACAACGGAAGTTGCAACCCGATTGGTGCGTTTTAAGATTTTTAAAAAAGGTTCAAAGTTCTTCAGAAGAGGATGGATGGTGCGAGGGGAAATGACGTAAATACTTACTTGTGAAGCATTTGAGGGAACTCTAAAATTGTTTGTTTACAAATAACATGAAAAATGTCCCCCCATTAAACTCGTCAAACCCCCTCTTCCCCGCATCATCCATTTCAATAAGTAAGTTTTTATGTAATCGAACCCCCACTCAAAATTTTTAAAAATTCCCTAAAAAAACATCCTTGACTTATTTCAAAGTTTAATGTGAGCAATAGACTTGTGGAAGAGCCCTCTTTAAGCAACACCAACTTTTGAAAAATGTGCAAGTTCCCCATTAGATTCCTTCCCCATTTCGTAGTAGGACAATGCTGTGGTGTTGAGCCAGCTGATTATTAACTTGCGAGGTATCACCAGAATCGTACAACTAGTGTTGTTTACGAGGTCTCACTTCTTGTGAGTTTGAGGGTTCTCATGCTGGCTGGCAGATACGATGAATTTATAGATCGACACAGTTTTTTTTTTCTTTAAATTTTGGTACCAAAACCTATTTTTCGCCAAATTGTCACTAACGAGGTATCACGCCATAGCCGACGTTATGTAAAATTCAATTCTGAACCACTTTGATTTCATGACATTTTTAGATTGTAACAGCCGTTTTTATGTTGCTGTTGCCTTAGAAATTTTTATTAGTTTTACCAAAAGTGGCTAAAAATTATCATTTAAAAAAAAATCTATACCGGTGAAACGGCTGGGTCAATTTTGACAAAAGAAAGAACGATTCGACGCAGAATTCAATGATTTTAAAAAATGAGAGGGTATCATTTCTCGTAGAATGCGTCATTAAGGAGTTATAAGCAAAAAACTGAAAAAAAGTGCCAAAAATGAGCAGTTTTCGCGATTTTCTCAAAACGCACAAGGAAATTTTGTTGGATCTCTTTAGATTCCTGCTCCTCACCACAAAAAACATAGAATAATGTGAAAAAACCCCAAGACGAAATTTTTGTCCACGTGGAACTATCGTTTGACTGGACTATACATATATGGTCTTTCAGACATCGTTGTGTGCTTAAATGGAACATAATTAAATTTGTTACAAATTCTCTCGACTCGGCTTTTCAAGTAGGATGAGTATTTTGGCCAAAATTCGGTCGAAAGTTTACCAAAACTTGAAATTTCAATTTTTTTGAAAAATTAGTCAAAATTTTGAGGAGCTGTATCATGGTTACTATATGACATACAGAGGTACGTTAGGTCTCAAATTGTAGCAAATTTTATGTGATTTTTAACGTAATTCGTACGTTTTATCTTAAAATGCATATTTTAGGAGATGAAGTGAAAACCCCGAAAAAAGTGCAAAAATTTTGCGGTTTTTCGAGTGTCACGAAAGTAGCAAAAGTTTTTCGAAGCTGAAAACTTGTATTTGCACTAACTGGTGCTGGTCCTAAAAACATACTAAAAAATCAGAACTAGCCGTTTAATTGCGATTTTATTTTTTATTGTTGACTGGCCAGTTTAATTATTTTTATAACATGTACCGGGCCCCCGTAAAAAACCCGAGCCCGGGAGGAATCCTCCCATCCCTCCCCCCCCTCTTGACGGCCATGTTCGCAACTTGACGCAATTTAAACGTTTCTCAATATAGTCGTCAGTTAACTTTTTACAATGCTCTATCCACGATTTAGTGATTTCTCCCCATTTTAACCGTGAATTTAGCGCTTTTCCTGAATTAGCTATGAATATTAGCGCTTCTTCAATACTTTGTGCCGAAAGATCAGCACATTAGTGCGCCTTATAAATATTGTCCGCTCAAAGACCTGAAGAAACATGGGAATCAACTTATTTTATATATTTTAATCGAAAATTTACCTCAAGAAGGCCCGAATTTCCTTTTGAATCAAGTATTCAGCTACTCTCTTTGCTGATCACCTGCAACGTCCCACTCTCCAGATCGGATGGACTGAAAATAGTCGAAAAGGAGCCAATTTGCTGTCCAACCTTTCAACCAAGAGTTGGCCATTTAACCCGTACAGCTAAATGTTTCGACCCAGTTGCGCCGGCACTAATTACTATGGTGTAGCAGCGCCGCTACACCTCTCTAGGGGCATGGGTGGTCCGTAATTGAGGTGATGAATAACATTGAAGTAAAAAGGAGGAAGATATAGTGTTGTCAAAACCAAAAGAGGAGAGGAGAATCGGTTCTCTGGTCAGATATTTGTAGGACGAAGTTGACAGTTTCTATAACGTCGAAATTGACTGTGTTAAGGGCGAAATTGGCAGTGTGTTCGAGCACGAAATTTTGCAGTTTCCCGTAAGAAATAGACAGTTTCCGGGAAAAATGTCCAGTAATAAATTCCAGGACGAAATTGACAGTTTTAGAACGATGATATTGATAGTTTCCAACTTTCTAGTACTCTACTGTTTACGGTGAAGGGGCTTAGAAACCCCATGGTCAGAGCCCGAATGTCTGATGGTGATGCTAACCTCGAAATCTGGGTAGGTATGGGATTTGACCTTCCAAGTCAAAATTGACAGCTTCTGGGGCAAAATTGACGGTATTGTAATCAGTGGCGTATCCAGAGGGGGGCGATAGCTGGATCCGGTAGGCCGTTTTTAGCCAAATTTTATGCGAAATCCCAGCAATACGAAGGGCATTCATTACAGCACCCGTACCCCACTGGTCCTTAGTAGGCTGCAGACTGCCGGAATCACCCCCTCCGGAAGGATTTCTAGGTACGCCCCTGATTGCAAGAGGAAATTGACATTTTACGAAAATCATAGTTCTGAATGTCAAAATTGACAGTTTCTGAGGGGAAGTTGGCAGATTCTAGGACAAAACAGTCAACTTCGTCGCCGAAGCCAACAATTTCGTCCTGAAACTGTCAATTTCGTTCTGGAATCATTCAAAACTGCCAATTTTGGCAAAAAAAACAGCCAAATTACGTCCTGAAACTACAATCTCGTCCTTAAAAACTGTCGATTTCATTCTAGAATCCTTCAAAACTGCCCAATTCGTCATTCAAAACTGTCAATTTCTTCCTTGAAACTGTCAATTTTGTACTAATGATTTCGTCGTTCAAAACTATTAATTTCATCCTGGAAACAATTGACGGACACTTATCCTTGAAGCCGTCAATTTAGTCCTGGAAACTATCAATGGACATTTGTCCCGGAAACAGTCAACTCACTTCTAGATACTGTCGTCCATTGTGTCAAGGAAATTGTGAATTTCGTCGTCAAAATTGTCAATGTCGTCCGAAAACTCTCAATTTCATCCAATAATTCGTCAATTTCGACGAAATTGGCAATATTAGGACGAAATTGGCAGTTAAAAATACCTACGAAATTAACAGTTTCCTGGACGGAATTGTTGTGATAATATTATTAGTTTTTAAGCCAAACAACTTGATTAATGTTATATTTTTAGGGTTTTGGCTTTATTCTTCTTCTACTTCTTCGTTTCCTGAGCTTTCGCCTTCTTGAGCTGAAGGCATCGTCAGAGAACTTTTTGGTTTTATTTGTTTAACTTTTAACTTTTAGTACTCGACTGTTTCAGATGAAAGGGCTCAAAAACCACCTGTTGTGAGCCCGATTAGTCTACTGCTGAATCTCTAAATCAAGTTTTGTCATCTTTTTTTATGTAGGAGGAAATTGATGGATTCCAAGTTGAAACTGTCAGTGAAATTGACAGTTTTAAGGACGAAATGAACAGTTCGGGCGAAATTGAAAGTTGCCCAGAGAGAGCCTAAGAAAATCCATAATAGTCTGAAACACGAATTCTCGTCAGTGACTGATTTTACAATTGTTTTTAGTGCTTGAAATGTCGTTTTGGTAATCGTTGAGACACGAATGGTCAATTTGGCCGTTTTTGAAACGCGAATGATCGTTTTTCAAGGCGTGAATTTGTCAGTTTAGCCATTCTTGGGTGGGAGGTGGGGGGCGGACAAATCGTCAGTACGGCCGGCAGCCCCTTTTAGGACCTGTTCAGTCAGTTATACCAACTTTTTTATGGGACGAATGGGACGAGCGCGGGTTTGACCATTATAGACTGAAACTTTAATTATTGAGATTTTTAAGGCGTTTGGTTATTTTAGGGCGCGAATTGTCAGTTTAGCCATTTTCAATGGCGCGGCATGGTCTATTTGGCCATTTTTAGAGAACGAATGCACGGTTTTGGAAATTTTCGGGGCACAAATTGTCAGTTTAAACATTTTCATGGCGCGAATCATCAGAGTTGGGCTATTTTTAAGGCACATTATGCAGTCATTTTTGCCATTATTTGGGTGCGAATAACCAGTTTGGTTTTAATAACCAGTAAGACTTAAATTTTCTTCAGTTTTACCAATATTTTATAGAAAATAGTCAGATTTTCCATTTTTTAGAAGCGTTAATCGTCAGCTTAGCCATTTTCAAGGTGCAAAGTCGTCATTTTGAGCATTTCCAAGGCGCGAATCGTCATTTGAGCCATTTTTAGGGCGTGAATAATCCGTTTGACTATTTCCGGAGGACGAATGGTCATTAAAGTCTACTTTAGGGTGTGAACGGTTAGTTTAACCATTTAAAAGGCATGAATCGCAAGATTCACAATTTTTTGGTACAAATGAACAGTTTTGCCATTTTAAAAACGCTGATCGTCAGTTTTGTCATTTTAGGGCACGAATGGTCATTTTTAGAGTGTGAATTGCCAGTTTGGCAATTTTCAGAGCACTATAATTGTCAGCTTAGTCACTTTCAAGTGGCGAATCGTTCCTGTCGCTTTGCAAAGGGCGCGAATGACCAATTTGACCATTTTTGGACGGAATCACTTTGAAGATTGACATTTTTAGGGTGTTTGGTTATTTAAGGGTATGAATTGTCAGTTTAGCCATTTTCAATGGTGTGCAGAAGTGCAGAATTGTCTATTTGTCCATTTCCCACCCATATCATATTAACATCCCGAGTGGTGGGTGGGTCCTTTTACCACAGTTCTGCTACCCCTACTGAAATCGTTTCGGCGCCACTGTTTCGACCTAACTAGCCTGGCAGGTGATAAACCGACGGATATGCTGCCGGTAAATAAATGTACTTGTTAAAAAAATAATAATAATAATCCCGGGTTTTACTGTTTGCTGTCACAAACACGGAGTCATGAAATTGGTGGCTTATTTAGCCCCAGAATTTGACTATTCATTCAGGCTAAATTCATATTTTGTCAATAAAGCCAAGAAGCTCACAATTTTCACTGAAATTCATGTAATTAACCTGTAGCCTTTGAAAAAGAAAATTTCTCCTCCTGAAAACAACTATAATTGGCTTGGAATGTAACTAATTTTAACACGAAATTGGTAATGCCCGAAAATACGCTCTTTTCGCCCTTTAGGAAATCACGTTGAACAATGAAATGACGATCGAGGAAATATTGACGTTCTACGGGCGGATTCACGGAATGCCCCCTGGGCTGATAGCGACGAAAATAGTCGATCTCGTTGATTTTTTAGAGTTGCCGAGCAAGGATCGCCTCGTTGAACATTGCAGGTGCGTTTTTTTGGGCAGGGATTTTTTTTAAAATGGCCAAAAATTCGTCTTATGTAAATATATATAGTGGGGGACAACAGAGACGCGTCTCACTCGCGGTGACACTGTTCCACGATCCCGACCTTTTGATTTTGGACGAGCCCACCGTTGGTTTGGACCCCATGCTATGTGACAGGTTTTTTAAATTTTTTTGTAATATAGTAATAACGAAATTTCCGGACGATTCATACAAGTTAAACACTTTCAGAATATGGCGGTGTTTCGTTCAACTGGTCAACGAGCGTGGTAAAACAATTGTCATAACAACGCACTACATCGAAGAGGCACGCAGCGCCCATAACATTGGCTTGATGCGCGGCGGCGTTCTCCTGGCCGAAGCGTCACCAGACAAGCTCATGCGTCTCTACCGGTGTGACAGTCTCGAGGACGTGTTTTTGAAGTTGAGCAAAAAACAGTCGACAAAAGAGAGTGACAATCAGGTTTGAATGGTTTTAAAAAAAAAAGGTTTTTGTCGTCTATAACAAAAATAAAAATAAAAATAGAAGGTACAGTCGAAAGACTATCCACCGATTGAAAGACCTCCGGCACCGCTACAAAGCAACGAATTACTTAATAAACACCGTTTCGTGGCGCAGCTTCGTAAAAATTTGACGTGGACCAAGCGGAATTTAGGGTTTGCCCCTCCCTGTCATCCCTCCCTTGCTCTTTTCCGGTTAAACAAATTTTCTTGCAGAGTAACCATGTTCGTCTGCGCAATACCAACTTTGTGCATTCTCATCGTCTGTTCGTTAGACTTGGAACACATGGTCACGGCTCCCATAGGGGCCGTCATTCCCGAGTCGGAGGACTGCGGCGGTTTGAGTGGAAATTCACCGGTGAGTGGCTGTAGGAATGGGTCCAGTCTAATATGTCGCTACATTACGATTTTACGCCGGGACTACCCTGTGGTAAATTGTGAACGATTTGCGGGGGGGGGGGTGTACTTTGTTTGAATTATCGAACTGTTTGAAAGGAAATATACACGGAAGATGACGTGGCTACGAGACACGCTCGTGAGGGAAGTCTCACGGCTGTTATTTTCATGGGGGAAAACTTCACCGAAAGGATTACTGACAGAATTTTGGAACAGAACAAAGCTAGCGAGGATTCAATCAGAGAAGGATCCTTATACGTTGCCATGGACATGAGCAGTTCGTAACTCTTCCCATAGCCCTTGTCTGAACCTCTTCCTTACGGAGTTATTTCATTTTCAGGTTTCGTTACAGGCCACCGAATTGCACGATTTATATACAATAACCTGCAGAATGTTCTAGAGGAAGTGTGCACAGGTTGCAACATAAGCACCAAGTTCGCCAGGATACCTATTGAAGTATTACAGAAATTTAAAGGGCTCCTGCGTAGTAATAATTGTCTTATTTTGAGTAGAGAAAACCCTATATTTACGGAGAAGAGATTACATTCCAAGGAGCACGCCTCCCATTCACCATTTGCCCGTAGGTGGTTCATCAACTGCCCATTTAGTCCCTAACAAATTGTTTGCATGTCTCTCTTATTCGAAGGTTTCTCTTCTACGTCACATTCGTGTACACGTCATCGGCTCTGTGCGCTGAAAAAGTCTCGGGCCTTCTTGAACGCTATCAAACTGCCGGTATGACCCTAATGGAAATCCTAGCGGCACAGTCGGTCATGCAAATCATTATGAACACGATACAGAACGTGATGATACTGATCGCTGTGTACGGCATCTACGACCAAATCATGAACGGCAGTTATTTCACCTGCTATTTAATTCTCGTGTTTTGCGAGATGACCGGTCTCGCCTTTGGTACGTATGACCCCCCCCCCCCGCATCGCTGATTAAGGCTGACATCGCTACGTTTCACCCTATTGGTGTACAGGAGTACTACTAGGTATTGCCTTTGACAATGAAACAGCCATGTCGGGCATCAGCCTCCTAGCCATGTTCACCACTTTCTCCGCTTGCGGTAATAATTTCCTCAAATTATCAAACGCAGCCAAAAAAATTAAATTTCGGATGAAAGTTGTTGTCTCTTCACACTTTCTTTTATTTATTTATTTTTTATTTCGTTCAAATCTATTTTCTGCCCATCTTAGCTATCACCAGGAACATTTAAAAAATAGACTCGTATGAACGTAACGAGCGTGGACCACACAAGATCCGCTATTTTTAGATGTTCCTGATGATGGCACAAACAGGCAGAAAATCGATTAGAACGAAACAAAAAAATTAAAATAAAGTGAGGAGAGACAACAACAACTCATCCGAAAGACTAGTTGAAAAAAAACTTCACGAATTCATGGGAAAAGCAAACAAAAAAAAAAATAATAAAAAACAAATTAATTTATCTCATCCCTATCCAACCCGACCAGGTTCAATTTGGCCGACGGAGGGTCAACACTGGCTAGTGCAATCGACCAGTCTAATTGCGCCGGTGTCACACTCGTCACGGAGCTACGCCGACGTCGCGCTTCGCGGTTTTGGACTGTCGTCGTACTCCGTGTACAAGAGCCTTATCACAAACACTGTCGGGACCGTGAATTTGATTTTATTTACTATCGTTTTGTTTAAACTGAACATTATTTCAGTGTAGGTTATAAGTTTGGAAGCACTCTCGTGCATTTGTTTCTGGTTAAAAACGCACAAAAATAGTACAAAACTCAGTTTGGTATTCAATACAATAATGTAGGAGCCAATTTTGCTGTCCTAATGGTAAATTTCACCACCGGGAGTTAGGTTGGGGTTGGAGTTACCAAACTCCAACATTGTTTACGTAAATAGTGACGCATTTTTTTCGTTAACTCCGAGTTAACGTAACTCAAACCTTAACTCTCGGTGGTGAAATTCACTATAAATGTGATAAATATGTGGATTTGGGGGGCTAAAATCTTCTCGTTCATTTTGGTTCGCTTAGTCCACCCTTTGGACGGAACAAGCCGAGTCTCCGAGCACTGTACAATAACAACTGCCGAGCTCGACTGGCAGTACGGCTGAGCTATGCGGGTCTTAAGTATTACGCCGTCGTGTCAGGGATGCTTCTGTATTTTATCGTTTTCGAGATTTTCTCTTTAACAGTGTCCTTGGAGTTTGTTCCCCCAATCACCCCTTCGCCAATAAGTCGGCAATTTAAGGCTACTAACCCTTCAAGAACTTACGATTATGCATTTGGAGTTCTCGGGGACGGGGGCGAGGCACTGAGGTGCTCGGCTACTAAGAAAAAAAAAAACCAGAAACCTGGAATTTCGACGAAATAAGACTCGAAACAATCCATTTTGTTAAATTATGACCAGAAATACCAAATTGCGCGGATACTCAGCTGTGAAAATTAAAAATTCGTGGGGTTTGGCGCTGTTGGAGCCCCGAAACTGGAAATTTCACTGAAATTAAATAAATAAATTGCCAGCACATGATTGAGAGCGTAAGCCAACGTCAAAAAATTAAGAACCGAAGACCCGAAACTGTCAATTTCACGGGTATCGGGCCAGGAAACTTTGTGGTTTCACTCGAATTCATCACCTGAAGTTGCGAATGCAAAAAAAATATTCATAAGGCTATAAATGTAACATTTTCACGACTATTCCTCAGGCTTTGACCTGAGGGTTTGACCCCCCCCCCCCCCCTACAAGAAGATAGATTCTCAATCGGACAATGATATAGGGGGAGGAGCGGTTGCATCAAGGTTAGGGTGCTCTGGTAGTAGCAGGACCGGTCCGGGGCAGGTCGGTGACTACAAAAAAAGGCCCCAAAAACTTGCGATTTCTCCTAAAATTAGGACCCACAATTTGCAATCACGCTGATATTCAGCTAATAAGCTTCCAATTTCGCGAGCATTCGTCAGGCTTTGGAGCTCTTTGGTACACCACCGGTGGGTTCCACCATCACAAAGATAGCTCCCGAAACTGGCAATTTTGCTAGCATTGAGACTCAAAACTGATAATTTCACTGAAATTAAGGCAGAAAAAGGCCCATCTCGCGGATTTTCAGCCCTGGAATCTTCCAATTTCATAAAGAATTTGTCAGGCTTTGCGCTGCGCTTAGGTCGGGTAGCGTTTCGCCGCCACAAAAAGGTTCCCAAAACTAGCAATTCTGCTAAAATTAACCATAGGACCCTAAACTTGAAAGTCGCATTGCCACGGATAGTCGGTCATGAAACTTCCAATTTCCTGGGTATTCGTCAGGCTCGGGGATCTGTTGGAGGCGGCTATCGTCTGTTGAGTCCGCAGCCGCAAAAAAAGTCCAAAAACTTGCAATTTTGCCTAAACTAAGGCTCTGAACTTGCAGACTTCTGAACTTGTTTAAATTAAGACCAAAAAATTTCAATTTGACGCGGAGTTTTCAGCAGGAAATTTATGATTTCGCTCAAAGAGTCTAAATGTTGCAATTACATAATGTCGCAATATCGCCGTCGTCGTGGCCTGCTAGCCTGAGGTCTGAGCCAACAAAACACAATCGGAATTTTCCAATTTTCCTGTGTTCAGCCCCGAAACTGTCAATTTTTACGCGACTAAGACCCGCAACTCACAGCTGGCACGAAACTTGCTTTTTCACAAGAGTTAAAGACCCGAAACTTGCCACTTCGCGGATATTTCCGCCAGGAAACTTGTAATTTCGGTAGATTTTGAACCTAAACTCACAAAATCCATGCTTGGGAGAGACAACTTGCTTAATTTAAGCCAGAAATCGAGTTGTTTAAAAAACCAGGAAGCCACGTCCAGTTTCACAGATATTTGCCTAAAAAATGTTAAGACTCTGCGGCTTCTTGTCAGGGAACTGTCGCAGCCGGTTCAAACTCCAAGGTTACGAACAAAAAATTCTAAAGTGTTTTGAGGTTATTTTAGGGGAAAAAATTGAAAAAGCAAGATCTAACGTCACTGTAGAACTTCCTGAAGATTAAAATAAGACTTTGAAATCGAATATTGGTGCAGAAATGGAGCCAAAATATATGTGCGAAGTTTGGGCGAGGGCTGACTGGGAAGGGGTCGAGGAAACCCGCCTGAAACCCCCCCTTAACTGGCAAACTCCCGGATATTACGCGCAGATTACAATTTCGAGAACGTTGTGACCCGAAACTACCAATTTCACCGATATTTAGCTTCAAATGGTGTAATTTTGCGAAGATTTCTCACAATTTTATTTGCAAATGAGCGTATTTACTCAATTTGAGCTGTTAATTAGCACTTTTTCTCAACTTTGCCCGTGAATATAATGATTGATTTTCACAATTTAGGCTGTGAATTTACCATTTTTCACTTTAGCCTTGAATTACTGCTTTTCCTCAATTTGAGTTCTGCGAATGAGCGTTTTCCCCATTTTATTTTTTCTCAATCTGATGGCTGAGAAGCGACTTTGCGGAAAATTGCCATTTTCTGATATGGAAAATCGGGGTTTCGGGCGGAATTTCACGATTATACGGGGTTTTTAGGGGCAAAATGTTAAGTTATAATGATAATCAGCCGGTATTTAAGGGGCGAATTGAAGGCTTCCGAGTGTATAGGTAGGCGGTTTCGAATAGAGACGAATTCATGAAGAATCGGCGGCTGTTCTCCCTTGCCCCCCCCCCCCCGCCATGGCAGTCGAAAAAAGAACGTGACATCTCCAGGTAAAAGTTCAAGAGGGTTTTATTGCTTTTTCTGGGACGAAATACCAGGGGCGTATTTTTTTTTTTTTGTGAAACATTTTTATTCGCGTTTTAAAGATCTTGCAATACAAATCTATAGTCATCTCAAACACAAGTCATAGGTAGAACATTGAAGTGCATCAAAATAAGTCAAAGTAATACAGCGATGAGGTTGTAATTGGTGGGGGTTGGGTGGGGTCCATGGAAATCTGATTGATATAAATAATGGCTGTAGCAGAAAGAGTTAATCATATTTATGTTGGAACCCTTCAAAAGATAAAATCCTAGATCCACCACTGCCCTGCTCGCTAACAAACTGCCCTAAAACTTCGTGAATATTCCAGCCGGGAAACTTCCAATTTCGCGGAAATTCAGCTCCAAAAATGTTGCAATTTGACGGCTATTTGTCAGACCTTGTGCCTTGGGCGCTGTTTTTGCCGGCGGACACTACAAGAATAAAAAAAACATCGAAATCAACAAACAAATGAAGAACATAAACTTGTAATTGTACGAAATCAAAAACGTAGAATCTTGCAGTTATGCTTATAATATTCAGACCCGAAACTGGCAATTTCGTAGATTTTCAACTCCGAGTGATGTAATTTCGTGGTTATATTCGCCAGGATTTGGGTACTGTCAACAAAATCCAGAAACTAATTATCAGTTTTGCAACTCTATATAGTTTAGCGGTGACTCGGCTCCAATGTTGCAATTTTAGCGTGAGAGGGAAGGTCGGGGGGGGGGGGGGATCCACGCTACCAGAACTCTAGAAAAAGGAAACACCCACCACTTGTGACGTTCCCATTGTAGCAGCAACCCTCATCAATACCTTTCGATGCACCACGTGCTTATATTGCAGTCATAACTTACTAACAGAAGGTTCCAAGTACAGAATGGGGAAGAGCAGGGGAGTACCACAGGGTAATGTGCTCGGTACGCTGCTTTATACATTATACACGGCGGATATTCCACTGAATCGGGAAACACATAGCTACGTATGCGGACAATATGGCATTTTTGGCGCCACACTGTGATTACACCTCAGCCGTGGAAAATCTGCAACGGTCGCTCAATGATATTTCTGAATGGACCAGGAGGTGGAAAATCCAATTAAACTCCGCTAAATTACAACAAGCGCTTATTGTACACAACAGTGATCAGACCTATTTGGCCGTTGGTATTCCGGTGTGAGATTACTGTGCCGACTCGAACCTGGGGGGGCAAGTACTAAGAGGTGTTATAATTTTAACACGGCGTTATTCTATCACAATTGAAATGGTTGTCACGTGGATACCACCCGTGGTATTTCATAATAACACCCCTTAGAACGTCAGCCCCTGGAGCTACTGCAGCGTAGGCAGAACGTTATGCTACGGAAGATGGTGGGGGCACCATACCTTTATACAAAATAATACGCTGCATGATGACCTGCAGATCGACCCTGTCATAGAAGTAGTAAAGCATCTCGCGTCTTATGAGCGGAGACTACACCGCCACCCTAACATTTTAGCGATTCGATTACTTGAAGAGCCACCTAATAGAAAACTTAAAAAGCTATTATTTTGTTGTTTGTAAGTACGCTGCGAGTGCGCAATGTATTTATATCCCGTTGTTTTTTCCCTTAACAGTGTATGTTATTGCCCTCGGGCGGGCCATGTAATAATAATAAACAAAAATAAATAAATTTAAGAAAATACATTTTGCTTTGGTATCCCTTTCTTCGTTATTGTGAATTCCATGTTGTTTGTCGCGTCCTCGATCATGGGTCATCCATCTCATGGAGAAGTGTAGCGGCCGCTGTACCTTACGGATACCGCGTCGGCGCCACTGCTCCCTGTCTAGAGTGTCCTTTCCATCAAATTCTGCGTCTTAAACTTGTTACAATCTTGTTGGGTGTGTGCCCCGGTCCAATTTACTTTGGGATGAAAAGGATTTACTTGGGATGACTGATGTTTTAGTGGGGAGGGGGATGGAAAGTTCACGATTTTTTTTTTTTTTTTTTTTTATGAAGGACACATTTTTCCAGAAAAGCTCTTCATCTCATTTAAATCACTTACGCTTCGTTGAATTTTCAACGTGACAACCTCAATCTCTTCCAAGTCAGCATCAGCACGTCATAATATAGCCCTGCGTCCGAACTTAAAACTCCGCTCGTTCGAAAAAATAAATAAATAAATAACTGACCCCCCCCCCCCAAAGTGTAGAAAACAAACACACAAATGACGTGAAAACGAAACATCCGTAGTGCAACGCCGCGCCGGGCCTCACGGTTTTCTGATGGTGACATGATCATGTCTTTTCTTTTTGGACTAAAGATGATTAAAGCGTTGAAAGGAAACAAAGATGGTGGAGTCGGGGGGGGGGGGGTATCTTTGGTAAAATGAACTCATCTTGTGGCATTAGCTGGAAAACATGTTGTGAAGTTTTTTTTTGTTGTTTTTTTGTTGTTTTTTTGTTGTTTTTTGAATAAAAAGATCAAAGGGCGCTAGGGAAAATAAGGCGAATTTCCCCTCTCTAAAAAGAGAGAGAGAGAGAGAGAGAGAGAGAGAGAGAAAATGTGACAGGCGACTCTTTTCATCGGAGTAACAACTTTACAAAAACAAATAGCTGTTCATTTATCGCAATGTATCATAATTTTAATTGGATTCCCGAGGCCTTTACTCGCTGTCTCGAAGGCTTTGAGCGATTCATCCAGTCGGAAATTATGGGTGATGAGTTGTTTCACGTTGATTTTACCAGAAGCAACCATCGACAGAGCTAAGGGGTAACTATTTAAAAAAAAAAATTAAAAAAAATCGTAAGGTCACTTTTAATACGTGGAATTTCAAAACCAGGGGAAGAGAGAGTGAGAGAGTTCAAGCGAGAGGCAATAAAATGTTAAAGAAGAAAGTTAAAACCCCCTTTTTTTTTGCTGCTTTAGGGGCACTGTTTAAAATACGAAAATTAAACGTTTACTTTAAAAGAAGGAAACGTTTATTAAACTCTCTATGATGCTGGACCACCCAGTAAATTTTTTCTTGGGAAACACCGAACTCAAGTTTTCTTTCTAGGGAATCCTCCCCTCACCCGGCTCAAACTCACCACATTCCCTTCAAAAATATTAATTATTAAAACCAACAATTTTTCACCCCACGTGGACGTTATAGCGTAAAGGCCACGTGCAATAAAATTGCGAGAATTTTTCAGAGAGTTGAGCAATAAGTTCTGTGACTATTGTGGCAACTTTTCCTGAGAGCAATGTAGCTTCTTCTCACGGAAAATAAAATAAGTTTGTCTTTCAAGAGTTCAAAAGTCTCGCAATGTAAACGACCTTAAACAAATCAAGTGACAGACACTTTTAGTGCAACTTTTCAAAAGTGTCTGAGAGCTCTCCCAGGTGTGTTTACACGAAACTGAGAACAACTCTCGCAATAAGTGTCGCAATTTTATTTCACGTGTATACGGGCTTTAAAGGTGATATTGTGGGAGTGGAGTGAGGGGGGGGGGTAAGATCACTTACTCGTTACAATATCTGAAGACTCCTTTGATGTCCACTTCGCGAATTGAAGCGTTCACTAGAGGGACGGTCACCTCATTCGATCCCATTCCAACGAGAACGAACACGCCGCCTGATTTTGTAGCCTGCGGAGTTGAAAAAAAAAAAAAAAAAAAATTGATGTACGCGCGTATATAAAGAAAAAGGGTTGGGAAGACACTTGTAGAGTGTGTTTTGGGGTTGATGAAGGGTGGGGGGGATTATTTATTATTTCGATCTACCGTGAAATCGGTAAAGAGAGAGCTACTGGAAATTACGGCCTAAAAAAATTTTTTTGCTCGCATAAAGAAAACAAAGTAACAGATTACATTTTTATAGGCGTGCGGTAATATAACAAGAATGGGGGGGGGGGATTTATGAATTTGATCATCGTCAATTTCCAGTAATAGGCTTCTGGCAATCCGAATATTAAGGGGATTCCCTCTTCTTTGGAGGAAAAATGGAGGCATAGTTAACATTCCAACAGGACGTTTTGATCCTATTTTACATGATAGCCCCCCCCCCCCCACGCCAGCGTAGATCAGCTTTGAGTTTTTCCGTATAACAGATTAAGGCCCGTATTTATGAACGTTACTTGAAGCTTCCTCGAGTCAAGGAACCATTGAGAACAGTTTTGATCACAATAAAAACATCTGTTCTAATGAATTTCAAGGGTTCCTTAATGTCAAGGAACGTTCATAAATACGGACATAAGTATCTACACATTTTAAATTATTTCCCCAGCAGTTGTAGTCCAGTCAAACGGTAGTTCCACGTGGACAAAAATCTCGTCTTCGATTTTTTCACTTTATGCTATGTTTTTTTAGGGTGAGAAACACGAATCTGAAGAGATCCAACAAAATGTCCCTGTGCGTTTTGAGAAAATCGCGAAAAACTGCTCATTTTTCGCAATTTTTTCAGATTGTTGCTTATAACTCTTTAATGACGCATTCTACGGAAAATGTTAACCTCTCACTTTTTGAAAAGCATTGAATTCTGCGTCGAATCGATTTTTCTTTTGTCACAATTGACCCAGCCGTTTCACCGGTATTAATTTTTTTAAATGGTCATTTTTGCCACTTTTGGTGAAATTAATAAAAATGACTAAGGCAGCTGCAACTTAAAAACGGCTGTTCCAATCGAAAAATGTCGAGAAATCAAAGTTTTCAGAATTGAATTTTACATATGTGAAAAGCCTTGAAACCTACAGGAAAAATCAGTGGTATCAGTTAGCGACAAAAAAACGCGAAAAAAGGCGGCCCAAAAACCACGTTTTTCTGCGCATTTTTGCCAGTAGCTCGAGAACTAGTAGTCCAATTTTTTTCTATGAAAAACGATCTGAAAGCTGATTGAATTTTCTATCAGACCTATTATGTGAAATTTCATTTGAAGATTAATATAAGACTGGGCTCTAACGTCAAACAATTTGAAATGTGCTGCAAAAAAACGTTTTTTGTCACATTTCGGCCTATAACTCAAAAACTACCCATCCGATTAAACTTCAAAGAAACTCATCTGAAAGCTCGTTAAATTTACTATAACGAGTCATCTATGGCGTTTTTATAAAGACCCGATAAGTTGCACTAAAACGCAGTGGGGAATGAGGAAGGTGCATGTATCAGACATTTTGATCTCTGACGCTTTTTTATTGTGAAATTCGGTTAAATAACCCGATTGGCATCCTCTTCCACCATGAAAATAGATACAATATATTTTAAATATTAAATTTTGATGTATGGACAGGGTTCGAGGGGGTAACTACCTACCTCTGCCCCCTGTGTGACGTACCAGAGCTTACACGAGGCTACTACATACACTTCTGAAGCATTGGGGCGGTATATTTTCTCACTCATCAACCTCTCACATACGTTTTTGTTTATTTTTGTTTATTATATCCGTGTGGCTTGTGCGGGCTCGTGTTCGCTTTCTTCGAGGCGAGTTCTTCGTTCAAAAAGATGAGACATTTCATCTGCGAAGGGTTACATCCGTGAGTTAAAGGTACCTACATTGTTTTATTTAAAAACTTATATTTGTCCTATTAGAGATCATTAATAATGACCCAGGTGGAATTTGAAAGGCCGATTCAAATAATCTGCCGACCACAACAAACTGGGAGATTTGTGCACATTTCCGAAGTTCTCAAGAACTCTACGGAAATTCAAAACTCCAAATTGCAGAGGTGCGTGTATAAGTGTAAAGCTCGGTGCACACGATGCATTTTTTGGAAGCATGATGACCTGCCTGTTCTAAAAAACATCCGGTCACTGCTGTGGATCATATGTTTTTTTCACCATGCAAGTAAATATGCTTCGAAAAATGCATCGTGTGCACCGAGCTTAAGTTAATAAATGGCACATGATTATCGGATTCATCATTTCTCCCGTGTTTTTTTAATCAGGTCGGCCCGAAAAACTTATGGAGACCAAAGTATTGGCAAAGTCCAATAAAAAAGGGGGAAAGCTCCATAGAAGTATAGACATCAGAGTCAATTACGTAATTTTTACATGTATAATAAACAAACTTATTTGATTTTATCATAGAGATTTTATCAATCACTATCAAATCAAAAAAGATAATAATAGATGGATATAATGAATAAATCTGTCGCCGGTATTTTAATTAATAAATTAATTAGTCTGATATTATCCGGACGACGATGGAAAGGCATAGCCCAACACGATTCGAGTTTCGAGAAAAAATGGCTCCTCGGCGGGATTTGAACCCGCAACCTCCGGATTACCAGTCCAGCACGCTGCCATTTGCGCCACGGAGACGCCTACGGTAGTCGTACTCCGAGGGATAAGCTAAGCCGAACCCCACCCAGGTCCAACTCGAATCGTGTTGGGCTATGCTATGCCCTTCCATCGTCGTCCGGATAATATCAGTCTAAATAATTTATTAATTAAGATAATAATATTTTGCTTCAGTATTGTGTAAGCTACCGCAGTAGGACTCAATCTGAAATAATTACGTTGCACGTGATAAAGGCAGGAGGGGCAGAGTATAAAATCGCTTGGAGGGAAAACAGAAATTTCAAATTAACTACTTTCAAACATTTTTAAATAGTTATATTGATGAATAATTCGGTAGAAATAAATCTCATTGTGTTTATGGTTGACCAAGCTTTCAGAATGGAAAAAAAAAAAAAAAATCAAGTTTCTTCCTCATTCGCAAAATGAGTATTTTCCCAAGAACTTCCGAAAAAATGGCGGACGGGTCTCGGTTGGTGGTTTGTGCTCTGTGCGTAAAGTTAATAAATGACCAGTCAGAAGACTTATTATGTGATGGAATCTGTAAGAAGCATTTCCATGCGTGTTGTGTAGGTTTTTCCAGTTCTGATTCTCAATCCATATCACGCTTATCGGGGAAAGTTAAACGGTTCTGTGAGGGGTGCTCTAACCGCATTTCAGTTTGTATGAGTGGCGAGCAGTCGGCGTTGGATTTTGCCGCAATCTTCGACGTGGTCGCATCGCAACTAAAAGTCCTCGGAGAAACGAATTTCGAGCTGCTTGGTAGATTGAAATCGTTGGAAACTGAGAATAAGGAGATTAAATTGGCACTTTCCGAGCTCGGAAACAGGTTTTCCGGAGTCAAGGGTCGTGAGGGGGGTCCCACTCACCAGAGCGAACATACGGTGTTAAAAGACAGGTGGAGCGTGAACTTCGAACATGGTGAGCTAGCGTTGTCTGGGAGACAGGAGGTGAATTTTGAAGAAAATCAATCCAGGGTTGACATTGCGGCCAGTTATGCCGATAAAGCTAAGCCTACGCCACCTGCCGGCGGAGCTCACTTACATGAGCTCCCAGAGGAGGAAACGAAGGAAACATCTGTACCGAGGAAGAGACGGAATGCGACGGTGGGAGTACCTGCTCCTAATACTGACAGCCCGTCGTCTCACGATCAAAACATAATTAAGCATAAGGACTCGTCTGGTGCAAGGACGAGGAGCGGAAATGCAAAACGAGGTATCGTTGGGACATTGTGTGAGCAGTCCTGCAAGCTGACAGTGGCGCCTAAGGCCCCTGCAAAAAAAATGTGCTTACGTCACTCGACTTAGTCACTCCGTGACTTTAGATGACATGATCAGGCATTTAAATTCCCTAGACGTACAGAACTTCAAGTGCAGTCAGATGCGTACCAAGCGTAGCGGCGAGTATGCGTCTTTTCACATCGAGGTGCTGGTTGACAACCTACAGAAGATAATGAAACCGGAAAGCTGGCCGGAGGGGGTTTTTGTGAGAACATTCTTTGGATCTTTAAAACCCGACCAAGTTATCGAGAGTAGAGAAGTTTTTTTAGAATGCACAGCCAAAATGGCAAGCTGAGGAGCTGTAATGCTGCACGTGTCAGGAGGGAATGTGTCACCAAGCAAAATCCGCGGGCTCTAAAAATATTTTTGTCAACATACGATCCCTTCATAACAAAACTGACGAGTTGGATGTTTACTTCAACTCACACCGCTAAGATATGGTATGTTCAGTTGAATCATGGTTGTCTGAAGCAAATCTGAGAACTGCGCGAATTAACGATTTGTCGCTTATTTCCTTCTACTTGAGGAAAGCAAGTAAACACGGGGGCTCGATAATCTTCAAAAATGTAAACAGTACTTTCTTCTCCGCACAAAAGTGCAATGTCCTTGATAAAATTAGCGAAGACTTGACCTTTGAATCCTCATCCGTGGAAATCAAAAGAAGCAACGAAATATTTGTAATCAAGACAATCTGTAGGAGTCCGAGTTCAGACCTAAATGTTTTTTTCCGTATTTTCGAATCGTTCTTATATAATGTATCCCGACTACAGGCTACTGCCATCGTCATCACAGGAGACCTAAACATTAACACGCTAGAAATCGACGAAAGTTCCACTAAACTGAACAGCCTGATCCATTCTTATGGACTCAAAATTTTAAATAACGATCCAACAAGAGTAACGGAAAAAAAGTAAACGCTCTTGGATGTTGTGATATCAAATAAAGTATCACGAGTTATTGAGTTAAGCACTTTGAAGGACTTCTACTTATCGGATCACTTTGCTGTCAGCTTCGATCTGAGGGTAGACAAATGCAAAAGGATTTTTCCAAGCTCTTTCATTTTTCGCCCGTTCCGGCAGGAGGATGTGGAGGCGTTTAGGGCTCTTTGCTTAGACGGGGACCGCGTCGACGTCGACGACATGGCATTTAACGATTTCTACAGTCAATTCTGCCACTTGGTAGATTCATGCTTCATACCCCGGATTTCAAAGCAGCGTGGTACGTCGACCGTTCCTTGGATGGGACCAGAGCTCAAGGAATTGCAGCAACGTGTGCGTGGGGCATTCGCCAAAGCTAAAACGACTAACAGTCCTGCAGATTGGAAGAGTTTCAAAGACCTATGAAGGCAGCATCAACAGAGTACAAACCGGGCAAAACGGAATTTCTTTGCTGGAGAAATTGAGAACAGTAGCGGCTCCTGTAAAAAGATGTGGAGCATAGTGCGTTCCCTAGAATCGGAGGTCCCACCGGGTGCGTATTCGCTGGATTACTCCATTATAGTGAGTTGCCCCTTGGAGGCAGCAAATTCATTAAATTCGTCGTTTATTGATGAAATCTGTCACCTTATTTCGCTCGCTAACAAGACCTCTTACGTTGCTCCGAAGAAAAATGATAACTCTATATTCTTGACACCGGTCACGTCGCAGGAGGTAAAGATGATTGTGAAAAGGATTAGTCGGAAGAACTCGGTTGGTATCGACGGGATACCTTCATCCCTGTTATGCCAAGTGGTTGATGTTGTTGCGGAGCCACTCGCAAATATGATTAACTACTCCTTCATCCATTGAATCTTCCCAGAGTCACTAAAAGTTACCCGAGTTGTACCCGTGTACAAAAGCGGTGAAAAAACAGATCCAAGAAACTACCGACCGATATCACTGCAGAGCAACTTCACAAAAATATTTGAGGTAGCCATGCATGATAGGATGGCGAATTTCTTCGAAAAATTTTGCCTTATAAGCTCGCTTCAACATGGCTTCCATAAGAAGTTTTCAACAGTCACAGCGCTGTATGTGGTCCTGACCAGAGTCTACCGCGACCTTGACGGGGGGCTAAGTTTCGCCGGTGTCTTCTACTACCTGAGTAAGGCGTTCGATGTGCTGGACCAATAACTTTTATGCCGGAAACTCGAAGGATTAGGTATTCGAGGCCCTGCCTTAGATTGGATCAAGTCATACTTGTCCGACAGACGTCAAAGAGTTGAAGTGAGTTACACCACATCTGATGGGTTACAAACAAAGTGCTTATCAAGTGAACGTCTAAAGACGACTGGGGTTCCACAGGGATCAATATTGGGGCCGCTGCTGTTCCTTGCCTATGGCAATGACATCTTTGATGACGAAAAACCCGTACAAAAAACTGTCCTTTACGCTGACGACACCTCCCAGGTATGTGCAGCGACAAACGAGAAGCTTTTATGTGAGAAACTGGCAAGCGTAATCGTGGAGACGGCAAATCGGTTTAGCAAAAACGGGCTGGTGATGAATTCAGCGAAGACGTCTCTGGTGGTGTTCCGTGGAAGACATCTGGACACAATGGCCCGAGTAAATTGTGATAACATCCATTCAGCAAGCAGTGTCAGGTACTTAGGTATTCGGATCTCTTGCGGCGATCTCAAGTGGGACGGGCACGTTAACGATGTAAAGCCTAAGCTTTCCGCCCGCGCATTCCTCTTGAAACGAACCTCAAAGGTATTGGGAGAACGGCTGCCTTGGCAGTCTACCATGGATGTTTTGAATCGGTACTTCGATATGGCCTCATATTCTGGGGAAACAGCCGTCCAGCAAACGAGATTTTTGTCCTTCAAAAAAGAGCAGTTCGTTTCATCGCCGGCAGGCCCCCGCGTGCAACTTGTCGCGACTTGTTTCCCAAATTGGGACTGCTGACGTTGCCAGCCCTCTACGTCTACGGCATCTGTGTGCTCGTGAAAGAAAATCCAGGCTGGTTCAACATAAATGAAGATTTTCACTCCTATGGTACGCGTGGGAGGAAAGCTTTCCGAACCCCTTTACACCGGACGGCCCTATTCGAAAACAGTTGCTCCTTCATGGCCACGAAGATATTTAACGTACTGCCATGGGAACTTAAATATCTTCCGTTGAATATATTCAAACGGCGGTTGAAAGAGCGTTTATGTGCTATGTACCCTTACACCCTAGCGGAATTTTCTTTTTATTAATTTGTAAAAATTAAATGGACTGAAGTGTGGCGATTCCCCCATACAAATGTATGCTGAACATGGGAATGAATATTTATTATTATTATTATTATTATTATTATTATTATTATTATTATAACTCCTTTCTTCAGCCGAACGTTTTTGCCTATAACTATCGAACGAAGCCTTCGATGAAAATTGCACTATTTTTCAGTGAAAGCTGGTAAAATTTACAGTCAGAAACCATATTTGCCAAATTTTTCAAGACCCGAAAACATTCTATTCAGGGCAATGAAAATAGGAAAATAGGTTTTGTTTTTTTAAAAAAAGTGGCTATGCCCACTATCTTTGTCCACAAATGTTAAAACTCGCCATACCACCAGTCTTATAGGTAGCGTCAGAAATTACATCACTCAACTGAGAGTTGAACTAATTTTATTTTTTCACACACTTTTGCCAAAAGCGACTGAAAATGACCATTAAAAAAAATCAATACCGGCGAAACGGTTGGGTCAATTGTGACAAAAGAAAAAGTGATTCGACGCAGAACTTGATGCTCTTCAAAAAAGAACAGGGTACAATTTTCTGTAGAAGGCGTCATTGAGGAGTTGCAAGCGAAAAACTAAAAAAAGTGCCAAAAATTATCAGTTTTTCGCGATTTTCACAAAACGCACAAGGAAATTGTGTTGGATCTCTTCAGATTCGTGTTCCTCACCCCAAAAAAACATAGAATAAAGTGAAAAAATCAAAGACGAGATTTTTGTCCACGTATGGTATTTTTTTTATACGATTTGACTGGACTATTGAGAAACTGCGCGAAAAGGTCGTCGTCGAGGCCAAACCGTTGCAATTCTTCCGTTTCAGGGCCAAAAATGGACAGTTTCGACAATCGCAGCATGGTGAAATCGGCTTTCCGGACTGTGGTTTGCTCGGGAATTTATGATCATTTTTTGCTCGTTCCACAAAATCAAAAAACAAAACACTGCTTGACCAATATCAGTTATTGGAAGGTAATCTGGAAGGGAAACTGACATTTAACCCACAAAAATGTCTATCAAGCAGAAAACTGTAAATTCAGCCCTCTCAACCTGATTGGTTTGGGTGTTATAGAAACGCGTGTCTTACTCGGTGTTCTACGTCTTCGCCGGGTGATCCAACTGGAAGGGCTCACCTTGTGATGCTCCCGCGACTGAGAAAAAAAAAAATCTTGAGCCGTAGAAATATTGGTAGCACGAACAGTTTTTTCGGGTTAACGGTCGCTCGATTTTTTTTTTCTTCGTGAACAAGCTACACGATGATTAGCCTCACTGTGCCCGAGAGAAAATCGGCTTTTTGTGCGCACCGAATTCGGACGTAACTCGAGTCGAAGCGTTCGGGATGAACGCTTCGTTTGATCATTCCTAACGAAGTTCGGGCCGATATTTCCCGAGAGCCTGTTTGGGAGATAAAATCTTCTTATCTTCGCTTCGTTTGTCAAAATATTGGAAAAATTGAAGCCCAAAAAATACGCACGTTATCCCTCCATTGCCGAGGCACACTTCTATCTCTGATTTGAATGTTTTAAAATGACTCATATTTGCCACCATCAGGGAAAATCAGGGGAAATGCACTAAAATGAAACTCAATCGAACCAGATTCTCAGGGTGTTGCGCGATTCGAAGCGAGGATTTTATTGGACCAATATGGGCTCCCATAACTCGAAACCAACTCCAAGAACCAGCCCTTAGGCATGCGGAAAGATGCGAAAGATGAAAAAAAATATCATCAAATATAGATCAGCAAAAGGAAAGCATAGAATCACACGTCAAGAAAAATGGTGAGAACCCCCGAAGCAACTTGCAATTATCTGTTGGGCGCCCAAATGTTGATCGAGCTACAACCTCCGTGTGACATTGACCTACCTCATGCTTGGTACAGAGATCCGTTGGTTTAGGCAACGTGAAGTCGAAGAAGGTTTTTGGAGGGGCATGGTAATGCACGTATTTATTCCATTAGAATCATTTTGTGTTCTCGCGTTGAAGTCCTTGTTTGTGCCGTGGCGTCCACCAGTGCTTTCTTCGGTTTTCCTTTAATCTGTTCGAAAATTCTTGCTATCTGCTTCGTTCTGCTAGGTCAGTGCACGATATTATTCGTTACACAAGTATAATTACACATTTCTTTTATTTGGTAATGTTCACCTATACGAATAAAATAATGCATTTCTGCACTTGAGACTTGACGCCAGGTTTTAAGCGTGCTATTGATATTAAAAGCAATAAATATTTATTATTCGGTTAACTGCTGGTTTGTTTTTCAATTCTTGTAATGTACTCATTTTTCCTTAATTTATTTACAGGACTTTATTGTCCGTTTTAGGTGACCTCACCTCAGACTTTCTCGAAAGTTTTTTCTTCGATAAAAGATGAACCGGACCATCACATCAGGTCCAAGTAACCCTGAATTCCACCGATCCACAACCGAAACAAAAATATTCGGGCGGGGTACGTGAAATACGTAAAAGGCGTCCCAAGCCTGAAGATTCGGGTTCATAGTTAAAACAAAGATCTCCGTCAGCTTTATGCCCGCAGTTTGGCTTCAAAATACCCGTGAAGAGTGTTATACGTGCACAAAGCTCGGGCTGCTCTCAGCCGTGAAATACACGCTTTCGTGTAACTGGCACACTAGGTAGGGTCATTCGTTCGGGCTAAATAATTATCCTTCAGCTGAAATATTTATTCGGCTGATTCCTGAAAACTCTTCGAGTTCCGATTGCCCTATGTTCGGTTATGCCGGTCAAAACCCGAATAACGTCGAGTGATCAGCCACACCCGAAAACACCCTATTTTTTCTCTCATTTTTTTCACTGATCATTTTTTGAAAATCCCACAAACATCGGCAGCAAAATCGACGGCCTTGCAGGATGAAATATCAAGGCAGTGCCGTAATGCAACGCTGCTGACTTCAAAGGGCCGCTCTGGAGCCAAGAAAATCGATCAAAGCTTAATTTCACCCGTTCACAGGTGCCCCCTTATGGACAGTAGCTGACGGCTATACCTACTTATAGGTGCATTTTGACCGGTTGTACATGACGATTGTGGATAGTCCGAAAGACTCATCAACCGCTTCTATGGCATAAACCGGTCAACTCAGCCATAGGATTGCGGGGCCAAATTGGAAAATGCATCCAACGGAGTTCGCGGAATGAGGAAGTTTCACAGGTCGAGACTTTGGGGAAAATGTATTTTTTTATGATGAAGTATGCTAAAATAGAGCTTATATCGTTTTCCGTTCGTCAAAACCTCCATCCTTTAATTTTTAATTGACGTTTGCAGTTACGGGCTGCTCCCCCGGCCCCCTCGCCATCAAACCACGTCATCAATGCGGCTCCCCACTTCACCCTCATAAAGTCGGCTCGGTTGCAATTATTTCCATTATCTTCAGTTTATTTTATTGACCCGGGGCATATTATAAGACTCAAGGGGAAAAAAGAAACACTTTTAACATAAAAAAAAACGTGAATTCAAGGTAAATCACGTATTTCTTTAACGGTAACCCTTTTGAAATGGAAACTTCAGCGGCTTCTCGTTTGAGCGCCACGTTGTTCATGTTTGGAGGGAAACCTTTCAATCACAATTTCAATTTTAATAATTATTTTTCAGCTATCAGTTTTTCTCGGTTAGCCGATGTCTTTCCTTTGTTTAGATCCTAATGTTTGTTGTAGTTATACATTTATGTTTTATCCTTTTCCGAATAATTCCCACACCTTGATTTTTGTCTATTTTCTCCGGTGATATCAATCATCCTCATCGTTGCCCCGTCTCGTAGCACGGCTAGGACGCCATCGCTGGACGCTTCACAGTAGACATAGACAAGAACCAAGCGCAGTATAACATTGCCTGCAACACATCCTTGCGTTCGGTCCGTAATGTTACATTTGGTTAAAAATCAGCACTCGCACTAGGTCATTCGACCTTTGTTTACGTTTTTAAATAGAATACCTAATACACAAAACTTTTGACGTGAGAAAATAAGAACGAACGAAGAGAAACTCCAACTATAATCAAATATTATGAAATTGAAAAATTGGGGAATGGACTCTGAAAAAATCAACCGTTCCCGCACCGTTCAATGAAGTGAGGCAGGTAACTGTGCCTCATGTCGAGTGACACAAAATATAGTAAGACAAAGACAGAGTACGCATTCGTGACGTCACGTGGGAACCAAAATTTCCAATTTTTATTAATTAAAAAAAATATTTCTATTGGCGATTGTAGCTATCACTAGCGGCGCTAGTGTCGTGTGAGAATGAAACCGGTACTCCCTACATAGTATGTTAAATGACAACAAGTTTTGTGTTTTTTAAAAGTGTTTTTTCGTGGCCAACGTCCGTAACATAATGGGAAAAAGGAGTCAGTTGACCTAAAGTGAGGAGAACAGAAGAACATGGTTTCTGATACATATATACTCAAACGTCAAGCAAGCTCCCAGCCTTTCCGCGGTCGACTTTCTCCCAACACTGGGCTAATTGATAGCTGACACCGTTGAACCCTCAATTTTTGGGAAACAATGAAATGACAATTTGGTGTCTCGGTTACGAGAGAAGAGCAACCAAAGACACATCAGTTTTCTCTGGATTCACCCTTGAGAGACATCCTACGAGCGCCTTATCATTTCCTTATTAGTACTCGCCAGCTCACCGTTTCGTTTTAGTGCTCAGAGAACGGCACGGGTTCAGCAAAATGGTTGAATCGGTGTTTTCGAGTTTTCTTGCTCCAACAAATAGCCGACAGTGAAAGTTTCTGTACGGGTGTACTGCGCACCCGCATAACCGTCTTGTTTTCTTGATTAGGTGATGCCAAAGGTACAATATAGAGGCCTCCTCGTCACCGTCGGATTATTTAGCTAGTTCACAGTAAAAAAGTGTCACTGACCAACATTTTTGATACATGAACTTCCTCATTGTAGAAAACTTTTGTTGTAGTTTGTTGTCAAACGGCTACAATCACCAATAGCACGATTTGATTTTTTTTCTACACGTTTTTATATTCATGTGTTCGACCAGAAAAAAATACTTTTGAAAAATGTGAAACCCCTTCATTGAAACTTTAAACTCCCCATTGCAGTGCTTCGAATCGGTGCTTTATTGAATAAAACGTCAGAATAAAAGCGTTACAGGTGCCATAGTTCGTCGAATAAGTATTATTTCAGATTATCACTTTTTGAGCCCAGCATCGCGGGCACTTCTGTCTAAGCCGCCTTCTGGGATCACAGGCCCTGGGCCGGCCAGAGCGAATAAACTCGATTCATCACCGATGAAAGCCTTGGCCCCCAGAAAAATAATTTTTAAAATCAATCGGTTCCTTCATAGAAAGTATGAAATTGACGGAAATGGTCTTACCATGAGAACGGCGAGCGTGCAAAGAACGAGGAAAAATCTTCCGATCATGTTTGGTTTGGCTGTTTGGCGAATCGCTTTGGAACGAATGACTTAAAAACTTAAAAGTTAAAACTTTTTATAGGAATCAAATGAAGTGCAAGAAGGGAGAAACAAACCAATTAGCAAAAATGTCCCGATTAGTAATTAAGGGGTATTCGAGCTCTCTTCACTGATATGGGAAGTATAACTACATATTACTGAAAACTGTAACAATGTCACAGTAATTATCGATGCAAATCGATTGAGAATTTTAATTATATCCTTTTGTAAGAGCCCGCAAGGACAAAAAGAGGACGTCATTGCTGGAAACCATCGAAGAAAACGTAGTAAACTAATTACAGTTTATCAGAACTGTATATTACGATACTATTGTGCGGAAAATGGCTCATTCCAAACGATTACATTTGATTACCACATTCGATTACAGTCCCCAGGGCAATGCTAAAATGACAAATGCCTGCGGTTTCGGCGAAAACATCCCTATACATATAAGGGGGGGGGGGGCAACTGTGGCCTGGAAGTATACAAAGTAACTTGGAAACAGGTAAAGTGGCCTGAAAACTGATAAAGTGGCCGGAAAATTCAAAAAGTGGCCAGGAAACTGACGGAGTAACTAGGAGGCTGACAACAAGTGACTTGTAAGCTGGCTAAATGGCGTGGAAGCTGAAAAAGTAACTCGTAAGCTGATGAAAAATGGCAGGGAAACCGTAAAAGCGGCTAGGAAACAGATATATTGGCCTGGATACTTACTAAGTTGCCTGGAATCTGGCACAGGAGATGATCGGAAGAATCCTCATAAGCCTAAAGCGCCCCATACACTGTCAGTGAAGGCAATCGTGAGGCCGTCGATCGGGGTTACCCACACATTTAGCAGTTAATCTTCAGATGGCCTTCAGGCCATGGACTATAGTCCGTGAAAACTGAAGGTGAGTGGCCGTAGGACCGGCTAGGACCAAACGTGAGATCGTTGACTGACAGTGTATGTTGCCCGTCGATTTTGGCCGGACGTTCGCCTCTTGAGGCGACGGCCTGCAGGCAATCGCATAGTGTATGGGGCGCTTAAGCCTCACATCCAACAATTTCTGCGTCGACAAAAAACCGCCAGCCGAGTGATCCGTTCATTACTTTATTTTGCGTAGAATGTGGCCGCTTTCACGTAAGTTTTCCGCTAAATAGAACCTTTCGAGTTAATTTCGTACGTACTGAATGTCACCTTCCGCGCAGAATGTGTTTGTATCAATAGGACTGTACCAGCAAGGCGTTTGGAGCGGAGTTGCCATGGAACCAGCTAATAAACTGTAACATGATTGCATTTAATTGGCTGGTCCCATTGCCAGGGCCGTAGATATTCAGGCCCAGTGACGGAACTCAACTGTTGCAATAATCCAACCACAAACAAGGTCCAACCACTGCCAAGGTCCAACCACAGCCAAAGATCAACCACAGCAAAGGTCCAGCTGCAGCAAAGATCCAACCACATCAATGCTCTAACCATAGTTAGAACCTCAAACGACAGTAACAACCTAACTAAAGAAGAGTTCTGAACACAGTAAAGCTCGAAACACAAAGAATGTCCAACCAACCACAGAAAATGTTCAACAACCATAGCAAAGGTCCAACCACAGCAAATGTCCAACCACAGCAAATGTCAATCCATAGTCAACATACAACCACACCCAAGGTCAAACCACAGCTATGGTCCAGCCTCTACAATGCTTCAACTAGGTATCAGGCCCCAAATGAGAGCTGAGCCTAGTGATGACGGACCCAGTGCCCTCCATCTCTCATCAAGTCTGCCCATGGCAACTCTGCTCCAAACATGTTACAAACACCGTGCTGGAACACACCCAATGTGGATGTGTCGTTTTGAGCGAATGTTCTCCTCGATGTGGCGTACTCTATAGCGAGAAGTCTGCCTTCAATGTGACATTATTAACGTAAACTCTGCTCCCGAGGTGGCTTTTTTTTTGGTATTTTCCTCATAAAGTGGATTTTCACTCGGATTTTCCCCCTACTGTGGCTAATTCGGGTGAATTAACCCTTAAAATATGACCTTTCGCAATAATAATATCGGACTGAATGGTTTTTCGCGCAAAATGTTGTCCTCAATATGGCATTTTGACCTCAATGGGGCCAATCTCAAGAATTTTAGCCTGAATGTGACATTCTCCGTTAATTCCACCTTTAATGTGGCGTTTCGCATGCATTTTCCCCTAAAATGTGGCAGTTTGCCTTGGACGAGGCATACGAATCTCAAGAATTTTCCCCTAAATGTGGCGATTCGCTAAAATTCAGCTTCGAGCGTGGCATCCCCCGTGTAAATTGTCTCGGTGTGATGTTTCGCGTGAGTTTTGCCCTGAATCGTTAACGTTTAGCGAAAATGTTGTTCTTGACGAGGCGTTTCACGTTACTTTTTTCCCGCGAATGTCTAGTTTCACATGAAATTTAATCTGCTTTAAATGTAACGTTCCACTTCAAGCATTTTCCATCAATAATTTTGCTTTCATTGTAGCGTTTCTTGTAAATTTAGCCTTCAATGTGGAGTCTAACTATTGCGAATTTTCCCTGAATTTCTCTGTTTCACTCAAATAACTTGTCCAGGGGCCTTATTCTCTAACACGATAGCAATCAAATTTCGATTGCAATGTTGCTATCCATCATAGAAACGTTGCTATTCGGCATTCTGCTATTTTGGAAAAAATGAATTTGAAGCAACGTTGCTAAGGAGTATTTCTTTAGTAGGTTATTATAGTAGCACCACCAGACTCTGTTGCTATATCGACAAATTCGATTGCAGAGTTGCTTTCATCTTTATCAAACCCCGTTATCATTGTGAATTTTAACTTTCCTCGGGCTAGCTTTTTTATTCAAGTCTGTCACGGGATAAGAACGTCGAAAGTTTCTTATCTCAGCTCGCGCTTCTGATCTTCGCCATTCTGACTTCCGGCGCAGCAGCTTGTGGAGGGTCAGCCCACAGTGAGAAGTATTCTAGCTCGAAGTCTCAGATGAGAGTGTTGTGTGGTCGAGAAAGCCGCTAGTCCTGTCGTGAATGGTTTATACGTCAGCATGTCCGCATGTCGGCATTTTCATCCATGGCATTCTCATCAATTGTTCGCTCTCATCTTCGGGAATTTTCCTCGATCCTCGCCTCTCAATCGTCGTGAAGAGGCACGCTGCTGATTTCCCACATTACTCGCGTAGATTCTACCTACTAGTGCTTGATTCTTCGTGGCTACTTGGGCGTGGGGATTCATAGTACGCTCCCGCTTTAGACTAAAGAAACCGCACGTTTAGACGTGCTCCGTGATATGATCCTCACTGCTGCCTTATTTACATTTTTGAACTCTCCCTTAACGATATGAATAACAAGCTGTTGGCAATTCAATATAATTTATTATTTGACAGCAATAAAGGCAATTTTCATTTGAATTTACAGACGATCAAATGCGTATTTAATTTTCTTTCAGTGCATATTTAATGGCTTGGTCTCCTCCAGTATAGTTCTTTGGTTATTATTCCGAAGTCGATTTTCAATGTTGCTAAATCGGTATTCTCTAAAACTGCAATGCGGAAAAGCAACAAACAGATTTCAACAGTTCTACCATAGCAACATTGCTTTCTAGGCAACGTGTAAAAGCTTCGATGTTTTACAGAATAAGCCCCCAGAATGAGGCGGAACACATGAATTTTTGGTTGATCAGACGATCGGCTGATGAAGAGGTTTTCCCATAGAGTGAATCCAGCGACTTTTGACCGCTTCGTATGGCACGAATTTTCCATGGTCTACCGACCGCGTTGACAGCGGTTGACAGAGTTGCGATCCCATTATAGTCCAAGACGAAAAACACCCCAACACTCTGCGTGGATTTCTTTGCACTATTTCACTTGGACATTTTTTTGGAAGAAAAACTATTAAAGCCTGTCACCAAGCCCATCGTAGAATAGGAGTTTGGCGTTTTTAATGGATTCAACGAGATAAAGGGCGCTCAAGACCTCAAAAACAGGAAATTTCAGGTATAGAAACACCAGTAAATAGGCCTATAGAAGTGAACGTATCCAATCTGTCAAAAATGACGAGTTCAGGGGGAAATTTTACGTTACAATTACTGACAAGAAGCGATTAAAATTTAAAATTGCCCCCTATTTTTAGCTATCCATTTCGATTTTCTCCCCTTTCTGGTTCATGCATAGTGAGCCAATCAAGGGAGAGCTCGTGGTGACTGGCTGTTATAGATAGAGTGGGAGAGGGGTGTTGCGATTGAGCTCGTCCAAGTTTTTTGAGCGTGTGTCGTCGATATTCCATTAAAACGATGAATAGTTTATCGAACACGGGTAATGGGGGGAGGTCAACCCCTTCTTCGGCTCTCGCCCTTCAAATAGTTTAAATATTTACCCTTACGCTTTAAATCTCTGCCCCCTCCCCACACAAGTTGAAAGGGAATAATGAAGCCACCCTCCCCCAGCCAACCCATTGGCCCAAAACTATGAATTCAGGGGTTGGGGAGTTATTCGGTCCCGTTGCTCCCTCATTGCTGAGTTCAATTGTAAGTCGTTCGACGACATTCTACGATACTTCGTATACCGTACTAGGAACAGAAGACGACCGTCCGCCTATATATTATGTTATTGTGTAGTCTTAAGTGCATAAAAGGGTGTCATGGCACGCTGGGGACTTTTAAATTTGAATTTTGAGCAATAGGGATGTCTATTAGATACTAATACTGATTCATAACGACCCCCCTTTGGCCTTGGGCTAGTATCGATTCCCTCCGGGCAATGCCACAAGGGATGCGATGAGGTTCAGAGGACTTATAATATTATGCGATCAAAGGGTATTCATCCCCACCCTCCTGCCCCAGCCAGCAAATAAGCATTGACTTAAGGGGGAGTACGAGTTGCACAAGGATTCTTCGTCCTCACCCCCCGTAATTACCCTTCGGCTATTACTCGGCGTACACCTTCCTGCCTTATTTCTGCACCATTCCTAGTTTTTAAAGACTCGTTTCAATGTCCAGGAATACCACAGTATTCCTTTCCCTCCCCCCCCCTAAGTCGAAGTTCGTGTTTTAAGGTAAAAGTTCAAGGTAACTTTAGTGGCAAAATTTGAGAAAATTATACTACCGCATATGCGGAATTTCCTGGAGATTAAAACAAGTCTTTAAAAACCAGGATTTGTGCAGAATTAAGGGAAGAAAGAGTATGTCAAGTAGTAGACTAGGGATGGCTATAGGGCGGGGGCGTGGTCGAGGAATCATCCCTACAGCTCCCCCATAATAACAACCATGTGTGTGCTTTGCTACCTACTTGAATTCAATTTTCTAACTGACCAAACACCTACAAGCTGGTTAGGACTCGGTGGCGTGAAGGGGGGAGAGTTGATATCGTTTAAAGCTCTCGAAGTCATTAAAATCGAGTTGGGCGGGGAGGGGGAGGAGGCTGGTTTTCCCCTATCACCGCGACATCGTATTAAACTGCTGTTTCATGACTCACTGGAGAATCTGACTTACGGGCTTAAGTTTCCTCTCAACGCCCGCGTTGCGGTTAGTTATGAATGGGTCGTTTAAAAGCTTTGATGGCGCGAGGAGAACGGTGGTAGAGAGACTCCCGTAAATAATACCTCACCCATACCCTTCACCCTTTTGAATAAGGAGTGGAAGAAACATTTTGAGGTATTTCACAACACCTGTTTTGCCCTTGATAAATACCTGTTTCCTTCCCCCCCCCCTATGATTCTGTCACTTCATTTCAGTCTCATTACTTACTCGAATGCCAATATTGACTGTATTGTTGAAACCAGCACAGTCGATACTTATTTGCGGCTGTTCGCCCATAGCTTGGGCTATCTTTTTAGAGACGTCATCGGTGTTGTCATCGCGATTAATCTTCAGCGTGAAATCAGCGCCACAGCTTTTAGCCATTGCCAGGTTGTTTTCCAGGATGTCTGCCAGAGAAATAAAAGAGAGAGCGGTGAGTCGGTGGTATATGATGGGAAGAAAGCGATGTTGCTCATATTTATTCTTACCGAGGACCATGATTTTGGTGGCTCCCATAGCTTTGGCAGACAGAGTCGTGACTAGACCAATAGGGCCGGCGCCCAAAATTAGAACTGATGACCCAAAACTGACGCCACCACGTCGACAGGCGTGTACGCCCACCGACAGTGGCTCAAGGAGGGCTCCCTCTTCCAGGCTCACATGATCCGGCAACCTTTTTTCGATCAGTTAAAGAACAAGGGGAAAAAGGGAAAATGACGCTGGATTCTTACTTGAAACAGTAGTCAGCGACGTGGCAGTAGTAACGAGCGAGGTTACCGTCATGTGGTGGCGTAGCGCAAAATACAACGTCGACACAGAGATTATAGCGACCGGTTTTGCAAAGGTCGCAATTTTTGCAAGGTACACCGGGCTCTATGGCCACCCTGTCACCTGTCGCAACGAAAATCATTAGTGAATTTACCACCGCATTTTGAAATAAATGGTGCTCATAAAACTTATACCAATTTTAAGGGTTTTCACATTTTTGCCCACTTTGACCACCGTTCCGGCAGCTTCGTGACCCAAAACCATTGGCTCGCGTACGATAAAATCGGAAATCCGGCCATGTTCAACGTAGTGAACGTCCGAGCCACAGATACCGACGCAGCCCATTTTCAGAAGGACCTCTGTAAAAGAAAAACAAAAGTTTTTGAGTACGATATTACCCCACCACCACCCCCTTTTCATCAAACCTTCAACTGCCTACCCCCTTCATCACTACCACATAACTGCCTTTCCAAATATTCAATTCGTTCCTTGTAATTAATTATCGAACTGTGACATACTCCATTTATCACATACACTCAGAGCAAATACACCGAGACGTTTTGAAGACGTATTAATTTAATGGAAGAGCAGGCCTATAGTGATGGGAAAGGGTGATTAATTAAAACAAAATTTGTCTTTGAAAGAATGCGAAAAACGCGGAATCCTCACTGGTTACTCAAGAAAATGTGGCAAAGGAAACAGTTTGTTAATTTATTCGACTGTAAAATAGTAAACATCCTGCGCGTAAAAGTACAACTTTATTGTTCAAATCTTTCGTGGAATTCGATAAATTCAAAAAAGCACTCGTTTTTGTTCCCTCGATCTCTACCCATCAACTTTGGTGATTGATTAAATTTAATTAAGCTCTCAGTTTTCATAAAACAACACTGTGCCCCTTGATGATGACAAAAAAGGATGGTAAGAGGGGGGGCTCATGAAAAGCTGAGGTTTTCTCTTCTCTCCCTTAAACCCCAGGTATTTCACTAATATTGGGAATATTTTTTTTTACGACGAAAACACGTTGTGTCGCGTTTGTGTCCATACTGTTCGGAAAAGGTCAAGGTAACGCGCCAAGACGAGAGAGTACAGGGATTTTGTGTGAAATTGTTATGAAGGGCAAGGTATAAACAAAATTGGCTTTGCATGCAAAAAGCTGTAGCCATACGAGCTTAAATTGTCTGTCTTCCCTCGTTGAGGTGCGTTAAAAACGAACCGGTTTCAGCTGCTCGCCATCTTCAGCACCTGGAAGTACAACTGAAACTCGAGTTGAGTGAGTTTCAATTGTACTTCCAGACGTTGAAGATGGCGAGCAGCCGAAACCGGTTCGTTTTTTTAACGCACCTCAACGAGGGAAGACAGACAATGAAGGCTCTAGCTACAGCTTTTTGCGTGCACTACCTACTAACCCTCGTAGTACTGCTCAGAGACAAAACTGTTTTATTCGTTATTTATTTTATTTAACTAACTAATAGAGTTTGAGAGTCATTAAATACTTGATTTTTGTCTTGTATTTCTTTTCCCTTATCTGAATTGACGACCCTCGTCATCATTCTCTTCGCACTTTACCCCCCTGTCGATGTTTTGTTGACTTAGCTTTGGACAGTTCGAAGCCTTTCAATCGGCTATAGAAGCACCATAAGCCAAAGTTACTTCCCCGTTTTCAATTTAACCCCCCACCCACTATCACACCCACCCATCCAACCTTCAGACCATTACATATCCCTTTTAGGAACCCATTATAATGTCACAATGAAGTGCTCCTTCTCGATGGATACTCGAATTAGAAGCATAGAACATTATTGTGCCAGTGTTTGGGAAGGGGCGAAGTGGTAAAAGTAACACTTGTATCGAATTACCGCCAAATGTTACAACTTCGTATACAACCGTTGGAGGTGTTTTTATTTTTGCGAAGAAAATAAATCATTTGGCGAAGGGGGGATCGGGAGTCAGGGACAAACTGACTTCCAGAGTTCAAAGTGGCTGTTTAACGAGAACCACAGGTTTGGTATAGTTATCTTTGGCTGTACTATGATTTTCTGACGTTATTTTCAGGATTTGAACGAGAATTGCTTATTCTGCAGCTGAAACGACTAAAGCCACCTGTAGACCTGTGATTCCAACCATTTTTGATTATTTCCCCCTCATTGGGCTTGAAAAAGTATGACTGAATCGTCATCGTCGAGGTCACTTGCATAAAAACAACAGCAACATAATAAAAAAAACAAAAAACAACTACCCAAAGCCCATCAAGGGATGGCTACTGTAACTTTCACATCGCTCAACCAATCGTTCCCAAATACCACCACTCCCAAAGGCAAAATGTCACATTTTTGAGAAAAAGTCATGTGAAACAACACATTCGATCGGAAAATGTCACATTGAGGCTAAAATTCTCGAGATATGGCCCCGTCGAGGGCACAATGTCATTGAGAGCAGCATTTCGTGCGAAACACCATTTAGTGCGATATTGTCAGTGCAAAAGGTCATATTTACAGGGCTAAATTCGCCTGAATCGCCACATTTGGGGGAAAATCACGTGAAACGCCATTTTTAAAAGAAAATTCCAAGAAACGCCACCTCAAGAGCAGAGTTTACGTCAATAATGTTACTATATTGAGGGCGGTCTTCTCGCGTGAGAGTACGCCACACTGAAGTTACAGTGCTTGGATGTTCTAACAGTGATTTGAGCTTTTTTTAGTTCGAGCATTGCAGTGGTTGGACCATTTGCTGTGGTTGGACCTTTGCTTGTGGTTGAACCTCGCCCACGGATTGCCATTTGCTGTGACTGGACATTTGCTGTGGTTCAATCTTAGCTTGATAGTGAATGCGCCGTGCATGGAACGGGGCGCCCTTCTGACGACCGGCAAGACCACGAAGTTGGGCGAACAGTTTCTGAACTCCGGGGCGTAGAGCGTCGATGTATTGGCCAGGTTTAGGCGTGATGTGAGGTGGACGCCGAGGTATTTGACGGTTGACGAGAAGGGTGTAACGTCTCGATTTTCGAAGAGACTGAAACCCCGAGAGCGGATGGTGGTGAAGGTGCGCCAGAGTAGCATCTGAGTTTTATGAGGTGCCAAGGAGAGCCGGTTAAGTTGGCACCAGTGCGACGGGCCTCGCGGCGAACATCGTCGTGGTAGCGAGCCGAGATGACGACAGCCAGGTAATCGACGTAGCAAATGGGCGTGAATCCCTCGCGCTGCAAGAGGTGCAGAAAGGGGTCGATGTGGAATAGCAGCCTGCAGTGACAGGAGGTGTAGCTCGTTGGTATCCGCTCCCGAGGGTGGCCTGTCGACCGTCAAAGTAGCTCGCTACCAGTTGAAATATGTTGGATAGTGGGCGAAGGTCCCGTAGGGAGGAGAGTACCCGAGGCCACCATACGGTTTTAAACGTGTCTTTGATGTCAGGGATATTACAATGTTTCCCGTCGCGGAGAGGACAGAGTGAAGAAGGGTCTCGATGGTTTGTACCACGTTCCCGACTGGTACGCTTCCGAAATGATGGTGGTGAAGCGTCAGAAGGATGATTGGACGAAGAGTCTGGAGTATCATATACTCCAAAACCTTGCTCCCAGTATCACCAATACTGAGGGGTCGAAGAGAGGAGGGCTCAGGAGAAGGAGAGGTGCGAGACCCGCCTTTCGGAATGAAGACAACGCGGGCTATTTTCCAAGCTGGCGGAAAATGACATAACGTTGTAGAGCCGGACCAAGAGCGGGATGGCTACATCGGGGAGGTGGTGGAACGATTCGGCGTGGAGTCCAGAGGGTCCGGACGCTTTACGGGACGCAGCAATCGCGATGGCAGCGCGGATATATTCGTCAGTTCAGGTGGGCGCAGGGCGTGTGTCGAGAGGTTGGTGAGACACATAACGGAGGGAACTCTCTCCCCTCGCGATCCAGATCATCTGCGGTGTGCCCCGTATCGATCTGGACCTCGTCTTCGTCACATTTTCATGACCGGCCAACTCGCGGCATATGATGGTCCCCTCACTGAGCTTAGCGATGGACTCGTCGACCTCCCCAATCCCACTATTTGGATCCTCTTCCCGAGAACTCCCTCCGGGACGCAGGCCCCACTGCACGGAAAGCCCACAACCTGCTGCCCACTGTCCGCACTCGCAAAGAGGTGGAGTCCCTCCTTCGCAGTAACTCAATTGGTTTCCGGCCATGGCACTTTCAACTTTCGGCTTCACTTCTCTCAGCGACGAGAATCACCTCTCTGCCCTTGTGGGTCCCCTGTCGAGGAAACTGCCATTCACGTACTATGGGACTGCTCATTAGAAGCGGATGCTTGCCCCTCATTTTCCATCCCGAGCAGAGAGCCTGGACACTGACTTTTCGTCAGGATGCCCACCACTTCAACCTCTTTGCGCAAGCCTGGGCCATTCGACGTCGCCACCTTGAGACCTGGGTTCCTCCGCCCAGCGCTGCTACTGTCTCTCCAACTGTCGACTCTAGCAACTCCGAGGAAGAGAGCTAGCCCTCTCTCCCCTCGCAGCACTTCTTTCTTTTTTCCTCCTTCTTTTTCGACGCCATTCCGTCACTCCCCTCACGAGGAGCGATGATCCTCGCCTCCGGGCAAACTCCATCCTCTTTAGAACGCTTCTAGTCTCTCACTGCAACCCAGTAAAATGGCCACCTTCACGAGGTCCCTGGACTCGTCACCTGGCCAGTAAATGGAACCAACGGCCAGAGAGAATGGTAACCTGAGACTTGCACGCGTCGGGCCATCTCTTGCACTACCTCCTGACTGCTGGAGGGTGATGGGTCAACTCTGACCTAACTCCCAACTCGATTCTCAAAGGTTTAGGAGTGGGGGAACCTTTGCTTGTGGTTGGACATTTGCTATCCATAGACATTTTCTGTGGTTGAACCTTGCCGAGGTTGGGCCATTGCTGTGGTTGGGCCTTGGCTGTGGTTGGGCATTTGCTTTTCATTGTCATTTGAATCTTCGCTAGATGATATTTGACTGTGGTTTTGGGTCATTTGGTGTGGATTGACTTAAGCTGTGGTTAGCCCATGGCTGCGCCCAAGTAGCAAAAACACGTGAAATTTACGTTAATTTTTGGTGTTGGCCGTGAAAATTACGTATTATTCGTTATTTTCACGAAATATTAACGTGAATTAATGAACTTAAATCAAACGAGTGCATAATTCACGGGAATTTAACGTCAAATCTTGGTAAAATAACGCACGTGCGTTTTTTAACGTTAATTTGATGATAATATTTTAGCGGTTATTTCACGTAAATTTCTTTTCCCTTAATTTGACGTTACGTTTTGGTAAAATATGGCACGTGTGAATTTTAACGTTAATTTGACGAAAATATTTTTGTGGTTATTGCACGTGTATGTATTTTCCCAGAATTTAACGTAAATTTCTGGTGAAATACCAACACGTGCGCATTTTTACGTCAATTTGACGATAACTTTTTGACGGTTCATGCACGTACATGTATTTTCCCTCAGTTAACAGGAATTTTCTGTTTTTAAAAATACGTGTACAGTAGGTACATTCTAATTATTTACATGCTCAGTCTTAACTACGATCAACGACTAATCATGATTACTACGTAAACAATTTCATCAGAATTCATATGGGTCGCTATTGACACCTAATCACGATCAATTTTAAGCGTGATCAATTTTCATGGTGAAAATGGGCCAAACATTCTATCCAATCATTTATATTTTCCTCAAAATCGTTTACCCAAGTCGAGTGAAATTCAGCGTTTTTCAAATGTAATCCCTCAATACCCATTCCCCTTAATTTTTTTTTGAGAAATTTCTTGCGGTGAATGCAGACGTGTGTTACATACAATTATTGAACCGAATTCTGAAGCGCCAGCAGAAATAACATGGATTTCTCGATCTTTTCAAACATTTGTCCCCTGCTATCCCCCACTAACCTTAAACCTTTCTGAAAATATAAATAGTACTTGAAGGTCTTTATTTTGAATTCTCTAGCAGAATTTTGAAGCACAAGGGTAATCAAGTGGCATTAATTTGTGAGAAGGGCAAATGGGTAGTGGTGGCACTCCACGTGCGCTGGACACGTGCTTTCCCTTCTACCTTTTGATTCTTCTACATCTGCACCGTTTCCCTCTTGTTCCCTTCCCAGATCGCATGGAACGTTGGCCGGGCGAACAGAACGTTAAGGAATCCGACGTTCCAGACGTTAATTTCTGATTTAACTTGAATAATTCTCTTTTCGTCACAATGGAACTTTAGAAAGCCGAACGCTCCGAACGAAGTGGAATAATGAGGAATTTGCATAGGTCTGAAATAGCGTTAAATATTGCTTTTATTCGCCACAGCACATACCCTCCCGACCATCGCCGATTTTTAAAATGATCTGGCCTGCTTTCGTGATGTGAGGGGGAAGAAATCCATCATAATAAATGAAATATAATTCATTTTGCACAACAATAAATTTAATTTAACTTTGGAAGAAAAGAATCGTATTCGAAGAACTCATGACGTTTTACGTCCGTTGGAGCTTTCTTGATAACTGATAAGGTGGTTGTTTTCCGTTGTTATCGTATTCGAATCCACGTGCAATATGTGGTTGGATTTCAAATTCCGACTCTTTTCTATTCACGCTTTATAGAATTGTACATTGTAGTTCGTGTGTGAACAAGATCACTGTCTCACTCGTCAATTTCTACTCACTCTCAGCGTCGTTACGTGAAAGACAATTTTCTACTTTACTAACGCGCAGACTGCTGAACTGATGGAACCTGGACTGATGGGTTTGTAGTCTGTACTAGCGTGAGGAGTCTGCGTACCACTTTTGGACTTGGTCGGACCCCGGTCAACAAGGGATACAGCTGGTCAACAATTTGTCTCTCGGTGAGGAGTGGGGGAAATCTGATCGCGGCGTCAAATGCTTCCGGTTTGTAGTTGGAACTGGTGCGTGAAGTACGGGTACCATTTTTGGGCTCGGTCGTACCCCGGTCAACATAGTTTTCAGTTTGAATGATCTGAGTCAACATTTTAGGGGGACCCCTCGTGGTAGGAAATCTCGCTCATCATATTTTGAAGTTAGTGTCGAACTGCCGAACGAGCTCGTGGCATCTCACTGTCTTTGGCTATCAGCATTTATTGAGGTATTTTTCAGCTCTTATAAGTTGTTTTAACGAAGTGGGCGACGTTCTTTTTCTTTTTGCTCAAGAGTATGTCAAATCAATTTTTCTTGTATTACTCTGCTGCATTACACAGCTCGCCTTGTAGCTGTGGGCCTCATTTGTGCCTTTTGGTGTTGTTCTCCCTTTTTTCATGTGGCATAGACAATGCCCTGCGAAAGAATAGATGAGTTGGGCCCAAGGGCCCAATTGTGGTAAACATTTTTCTACCTAAAATCATATTGTTTAATAATCAATTTCATTCCTTGCAAAGTTTTAAGCAAATAAAAGCCACTTTTGGTAGAGCTTTTCGTTTATGACAATTTTATTTGCTTAAAAAAAAACAATCGTAAAATGGAGAAGTTTATTCGTCCAAACAAATTTGAGACGGATTCTGACGCTCCTTCTGCTGCAAAAGAATGGAACCATTAGAAGATTACGTTCGATAACTTTCTTGAAATCGCGGGAATCACGAAAGATGATGACAAACTGAAGCTAATCATCAGTTTTCTCTCACCTTCAGTATTTGAGTTGATTAAAGAACACAAGTCGTATGCAACCGTTATCGAATCATTAGACTCAATCTACGCCAAAAAGAAGAGTGAAGTTTTTGCGCGACACCAATTAGCGGTCAGAAAACAACAACCTGGAGAATCAGTCGATCAATACGTTCAGAATCTAAAAATTCTTAGCAAAGATTGTGGATTCAAAGCTGTGAGTGCGGTTGACCACCGAGATGGGTACATTGGCGATGCTTTTATTGCTGGGCTTGCTTCCCCTCACATTCGAGAACGTCTACTCGAAAACGACGCGTTGACTCTTATGGAAGCAGTAAAACAAGCTCAGTCTTTGGAAATGGCCCATAATCACTCGGAGTTTTACTCTCAATCATCGCATGTTGATGTGTCTAGTTGTTCATCCGTGAACACTCATATTGCATCACCTCAAAGTGAACCTCTAGCTGCAGCAACAACGAAATCGGACAAAAAATGTTTTTTTTTTGCGGTGGAAGACGTCACTTTCGAGAAATGTGCCCTGCTCGTGAATCTCTGTGCAATAACTGTAAAAAGAAAGCACACTTTGCAAAAGTTTGTATGTCAAAAGGGCGAAGTTCTCTTTTCTCAGCATTACTAGGAGGAGTAGCAACTACTATTCTCTCGAAAAGTGTGGTAAAAGCGAAGCTAAACAATATTCCTGCCAATTGTCTCGTAGATACTGGAAGTTCAATAAGTTTTGTTGATTTTTCATTTATCAAACGCCATGGAATTCCTTTTGACGCTCGAGAAGGAAAAGTATCTATGGCTTCTACGGCGCTGTCTTCCACGATCAAGGGTTATGTCACCGCTGATTTCCACCTTCAAGGTCATTTTTACCGAAATTTTCAATTTGCTGTGCTTCGTGACCTCTGCACTGATCTACTCGTCGGTCACGATCTGATGAAACAACATTCAGACGTTAACGTTTCATTTGGAGGGGACAAATCTACCTTATCTGTTTGTTCATCGGCGTGCGCCGAAGTCGACCCTCCAAGATTATTCGCAAATCTGTCTCCGGATTGTAGATCTATAGCCACGAAATCCAGGCGTTTCTCAACTGAAAATTACCAGTTTATCAAAGAGGAAGTGACTAAATTACTCAAGGACGAAATCATTTAAGAGAGTTGTTCACCATGGAGAGCTCAAGTCCTCATTGTGCAAAATGAAAAAAAGAAAAGGCTATGCATCGATTACTCTCAGACTATCAATCGCTTCACGTTGCTAGATGCATACCCGTTACCAAACATTGATGAATTGGTTCGAAAAGTGGCCACGCATTCTGTTTTTAGCGCAATTGACCTAAAAAGTGCGTACCACCAAATCCCTATTTTCGACGACGAGAAACCATACACCGCTTTTGAAGCTTGTGGTCAGCTGTACCATTTTTGCAGGATTCCTTTCGGTGTAACTAATGGCGTCCCGTGCTTTCAAAGGGTAATTGACAAAATAATCTCGATCGAAAAACTGGCTGGTACCTATGCCTACCTAGATGACATCACTGTTTGTGGGAAAAACAAAAGCGAACACGACGAAAATTTGAAAAGGTTTCTATCAGCCTGAAAAGGTGGTGGTGAAGCCAGAAAAGGTTTCTGATCATTAACGAAGCGAAGAGTAAATTCAACCAAAATGAAATTTCCCTGTTGGGTCATCTTGTTTCCTACAAAGAAATCCGACCAGACCCGGAAAGAATTTCCCCTCTTCTAAAATTGCCTCCGCCTGAAGACAACTTCTCTCTTAAACGGGTTTTAGGTATGTTTGCTCACTACGCAAAATGGATTCCTAATTTTTCAGACAAAATTCGCAGTTTGGGCGACTGCAATTCGTTTCCCATGTCGAAAGAAATCGTCGATAAATTCATGTTTCTAAAAAACGATATTGCCAAAGCCTTGGTTACATCAATCGCCCCTGATTTGCCTCTGACTGTTGAAACCGATGCTTCAGATATAGCTTTAGCGGCAACGCTCAGCCAAGAAGGTCGACCCGTTGCCTTTTTTTCGCGAACATTAAACAAAAGCGAACAACAACACTCATCCATCGAGAAAGAGGCTGCGGCAATCGTGGAATGTTTGAAGAAATTGAGAGCATTTTTAATCGGACGAACATTTCAGTTAGTTACGGATCAACAAGCGCTTTCTTTTATTTTCAATTGGAAAAATTCGAGCAAAATCAAAAATGAAAAAATAATGAGATGGCGATTAGAACTGGCCCCATATAAATACGAAATAGTGTACCGCCCCGGAAAGGAAAATGTCAAAGCTGACACTCTTTCACGAGTTTGTGGTTCGTCGATCAACAAACTGTCTGAGCTTCATATCATCATGTGTCACCCTGGGATCACAAGAATGTTTCATTGGATTCGGAGTAAAAATTTACCATACTCATTAGACGACATAAAGAAAATTACTTCAGGGTGCCGAATTTGTTCCGAAGTCAAGCCAAGATATCACAAGCAACAGGGAAACTTAATTCGAGCTACCAGCCCTTTCGAACGTTTGAACGTTGACTTCAAAGGGCCGCTACCCTCAAAAAGTAAAAATCATTATCTCCTAACGATAGTAGACGAATATTCCCGTTTTCCTTTTGCCTTTCCTTGTAAGGACACGACTTCCGCCACTGTGATAAATGGTTTCTCGTCACTATTTTCAGTATTCGGTAATTTATCAATTCAGATCGAGGGTCTTCTTTTCTCTCGAAAGAGTTAACGACTTATCTACACTCCAACGGAATTGCGACCAGTCGAACGACTCCATACAACCCACAGGGCAATGGCTTAGTCGAGCGGTATAATGGAATCATTTGGAAAACAATTACGTTGGCGATGAAATCGAAAGGTGTGCAAACGAATGAATGGGAAGACGTTTTGACAGAATCAATGCATTCCATTCGATCTTTGCTTTGTACATCAACAAACTGTACGCCTCACGAGAGATTTTTCTCATTCCAACGTCGGACAGTAAACGGCAATTCACTTCCAACCTGGCTACTAAATCCTGGTCCCGTACTCTTGACCAAACGAAACCGGACCAGTAAATACGATGATTTGGTTGAAGAAGTAGAACTCCTAGAGGCTAACCCTCAATACGCTACAATTCGGCGAAACGACGGAACAGAATCAAACGTTCCGCTTAGACATCTGGCTCCAACAATCCAAAAGGACAATGGATGCATTTCAAAAGAGTCTGAGCAACAGGAAACGCGCTCGTCACAACCCGCGAACTCTTCGGAAGAGATCATTGATGACTCGCAATCAGAAAGTTCCGATACAACCCAAGAAAATGAGTCGACAAACCGGAACTGCATTGCGGTTTCAAAACCCAAGAGAACAATTAGAAGACCGCAGTATTTGAGAGATTACGTCGATTGATTTCTCATGTATATTTTATTTCTTTTCAAAAGGAGGGGGGGGGGCGAATGTGGTAAACATTTGTCTACCTAGAATCATATTGTTTAATAATCAATTTCATTCCTTGCAAATTTTTAAGCAAATAAAAGCCACTTTTGGTAGAGCTTTTCGTTTATGACACCAATACACAGCTCCTAAAAAAGGTGAAGAGAAGCTCATAATTTTCGGTGTTGAAAGCTTTACTTATGTGGTTTTTGTTCGAATGTTTTCGTCGATGAAAATGACCATGGAGCTTAGCCTCTGCCGAGGGTTTGGTTCGAGGCCTTGGAACCCTCCCTTGCTGTCGAGGACAACGATAACGCAAAATAACAAGTGAGTAGGTACTTATCACTTTTTTAATTTCCACGCATTATTCAATGGAATTACTACCGTTTCAAGAATGTACAACTTTTTTCAGAAGAAGAGGTCAGGAAAAATTATGGCCAGTACCCCAAAAGTAGCGGTTCATTTAATATGATGTCCGACGTCAAGGCCCGAAAAGCAGGCGCGTTTTTTAACTGACCCCGTAAAGAAGAGAAAAGATCGTTTGAAAACACACGTGTTCACAAAACTGTGATGGGTAAGTTCATAGTGTTCGGCGCATTTAATGTTTTTTAAGTATTTTCCATTTTTCATAAAATTCTGCTCTGCAGCAGTTCACTTCTACTCGTCCTCCCTGAATTAAAACATACGTTACTGGAGAAGTTGGGTGGAAATGGGAGGCGCAGAACTTTATGTAAATGGAAAACCTATAAGTTTCTGGGGAAATGCTAAAAACAAAATTACATCGGTATTTGCAGGAAAAATTGTGTCCAAACCGACATCTCAGTCGTAGTTCTAGTTCTAGTTGAAGTGGTATGCCTTTATTTCAGAATCACTCTTGCCACCGATTTCTGATGATCTCCAAACGGTTGGGTTTACTGAAACCCATATGAAAGGCCATTGTGCACGATCAATAATATACTACAGCTGGAGTTTACACAGTTGGACACTTTTCGATGTATTTTACATTTCCGTGTTTGCCATTTGATATTGCCAGTATTATTGATCGTGTACCACAGCCGTAATATTCCCCCCGCCCCTCATAACTACGCCACTCGTTCACGTTCATATACCTCTCGAAAATTCCAATTTCTGGGATACCCAGCCCAAATATTTGATGAATTCCAAGATATCGAATAAAAGAGATTTTGTCCTCAAACCGTACCTAGTGATGACTGTATTTCAATAGAAATTGAATCAGCTCGAAACCCTTCTAGTAGTTCTGGTTAATTTTTACAATTTTTTTTGTGGCCACTGAGCGTTTCTCAAACCAAAGTAATTCGCCAAAATTTTGCGGCACCAGCCACCCCTTCCATCATAGCCATTTTATCGTGCTCTTATTTGAGTTATAATCGTGAAACATTATTTATGTGCGTTCGCAGAGCCTGACAGTTTTCGTCTATATGCTGATGATGGCGAGCAACCGAAACCGGTCCGTTTTTGACGCACCTCAACGAGGAAAGACTGACAACGTGGGCTTCTACGGCTACAACTTCGCATGCATTACCCACTAACCCTCGTAGTTTAAGCGATCTTACTAAAAATATCAAATTATATTTTGAAATCGGTGGTTCCAATATCATAAGCTACTTTGAAGAGAAGGGACAACAAAATGATCATCATTGCTGATATAGGTATGAATATGTTTCATATTTATTTTCTTCTGTGAATTGGACAATACATTTTTTACAGCCATATCAAGATCAGCCTAATTTTGTACTGCCATTCGCTAGGTCTATTCCAGCAAGGTGTCTGAAACGTTTCCGGAGCAGAGTTGCCATAGGACCAGCCAATTAAATGGAGAAACATATTGCCCGAGAATTGTTCATAGATTTGCCGGTGCACTTCACGTAAAAGTAATGGTTAAATGTTCGGACATTTAATCACTAATTATGCGAAAATTTCACTGTAAATTATTCGTAAATTCGCCGGTGTATTTTTCGTAAAATTAATGGTTAAATATTCGTACATTTAACCACTAATATTGCGCAATATTCACCGTGAATTATTCGTAGATTTGTCAGTGTATTTTACGTAAAATTGACGGTAAAGTATTCGAAAAATTTACGTGAAATAAACGAAAAATTACCCATCAAAATTACGAAATATTTACCAGAAAAGGGAATCATTTTCGTGTGATTTTAACGTCGATATGACACGTGAAATGCACGTAAAATTTACGTAGTTCTCGTCGAATATTTCACTTAAAATTAACGTAACTTTGCTACTTGGGTGGTTGGAGTGTGGCTCTGGTTGGATCAATGATGTTGTCGGACCTTTGTTGTGGTTGGATCATTGCTTTGGTTGGACGTTTGTTTTTGATTGACAATCGCTGTGGTTGGGCCTTTGATGGAGTTCCACCTTTGCTGTGAGTGAGCCATTTACGAGATTTTGGAAATCAAGGAGAAAGGGAGAAAAATAAGTATAGAGAGAATAGTCGGAGAATAGTGTTGGGATGGGTTGTGAGGTGATGGTTTGGTGAGGAGGTCGGTGGAAAGGCCCATTGAGTTCCGCCCCTTTGTTTGAATATGTACGGCTCTGGCTGTTTGACCAGTAAATTAAATGTAATCATTAGGGCTCGGATTCGAGCATTTATTTGCATAATTTACTCCTGAATAGTACTCGTTCAAAGAAGCCGTTTGCTAATATTTTAAAGTCACTGGGACCAACATAATTTAAATGTAGCTGCAATATGAATGCATATTATAGATGTTTTTACAATTAAGGCATGTGGCGATTGTAGTTATCACTAGCGGCGGCATTGTCGTCTGATAGTGAAACCTAAAAGAAATTTAGTGTGAAATAGTGGCGGTTGAAGTTTTTTGAAAAATTAAAAATTCCGGGTTTTTCTCCAGTTTGAATAGCTGTCAAGGCCATCGAAAGCGATCAAATTGTTCTAAAACAGCTTAATCTAACAGAAAAAAGTGTGCTCTTTCAGAATCCGTCGTCAAAAGTTGCAAAACGTTCACTCTGAAGCGAGCAACTCGCATTTTGTCGAGAAAAGTGACTTAAGCCTTAAAAAATCGTGAAAACGTGTACTTTCATGACTCGCAACTGTCATGAAAATTCAATGTTCATGGCCAGGCATGAAAGTTTTTGCCAAAATTTGCCACCAATATGGCTATCACATTTTGTTTCCCATTCTTGCAGGGGTTCTTCTCGTTGCCATGCAACACACCTCTCCCCACTCCTCCACTCCGACCGATGTCGTTACCGAGCCGTATGCGAGGTTTTTTCCGACTTTGACGCGTGTAGGCATATAATCGTACTCGTTCGGAATGAGCAATTTTCCGCTTCTGATAGAGCTTCATTAGTTATGTACGTTATCTTCGCCAGCTCATGGTTGACACGAGCTGCACTCGCTAGTTTTCGGCAAAGGACACCGCTTCCTCCACTTTTTGTCCTTGCGGGCTCTTAGAAAAGGATAAAATTATAATTCTCAATCGATTTGCATAGATAATTACTGTAGAAAACTAGTAATAATAGATAATTTATTACTGCCATTGAGTTTTCATGGAGTTTAATAATTAAAGTAATATTTCCCTTATCAACGAAGACAGCTTCGTATTATCCTTAATTACTACCATTGTTAATTGGTTTTTTTCTCTGCCTTGCAGTTCATTTGATCCGTATAAAAAGTACAACCTTTTAAGCTTCAAGTCGTTTGTTCCAAAGCTGTTCGCCAAGCAACCAAAGCCAACATGATCGGAAGATTTTTCCTCGTTATTTGCACGCTCGCCGTTCTCATGGTAAGACCGTATTTCCAAGAATTTCGTACTTTCTATGAAGAAACCGATTGGTTTTAAAAATTATTCATCTGAATGCCAAGGCTTTCATCGGTGATGAATCGAGTCTATTCGCTCTGGCCGACCCAGCCCCAGCAGGCGTCTCTGGTATTCCTACGACTGGAACTAGCGGAGGGTTCGAAAATTTGTGATGATCTGAAATAATACTTATTTGGTAGACTATGGCACCTGTACCGCTTTTATTCTGACGGTTTATTTAATAAAAGCACTACAGTGATGGGGATTTTATGGTTTCAATTCCACGAGTGAAACCTCTGTTGGATGCATTTTCAAATTTGGCTCCTCAATCCTATGGCTGAGTTGGCCAGTTTATGCCATAGAAGTGGTTGATGAGCCCCTTGGACTATCTACAATCGTCAAGTACAACCGGTTTCTACAAAATCCAAATCTAGCCGGTTCTGGTCAAAATGCACTTAAGTATAGTGGTCAGGTACTGTCAAAGGGGGCACCTGTGAACGGGTGAAATTAAGCTTTGAACGATTTTCTTGGCTCCAGAGCGGCCCTTTGAAGTCAGCAGCGTTGCATTACGACACTGTCTTGATATTTCATTCTGCAAGGCCGTCGATTTTGCTGCCGATGTTAAGGCGGGGGGATTTTTAAAAAATTATCATAAGCTGGAGCATCACAAGGTGAGCCCTTCCAGTTGGATCACCTGGCGAAGGCCTAGAACACCGTGTAAGACACGCGTTTCTATATAACACCCAAACAAATCAGGTTGAGAGTGCTGAATTTACAGTTTTCTGCTTGATAGACATTTTTGTGGGTTAAATCGTCAGTTTATAAGCGACATTTTGTGAGTTTAATAGCAAAACTCAAACAGGTTCCGGTGAAAAGTTAATAATTTGCATAGGAAGGTCTGTTTCCCGCCGAGCAAATTTCAAGATTTTGCCATTTTTCAAGTGCAAAGAACTCCACTTGTGAGGGCGGTAATTATGGGAGGCAGGCACGCTCATTAGCTTGTACAGGTTGCCGCCTCCATATACTAAAAAAGTAAAAATCCGTTGAGCGTGCTGACCAGTCCACGGTGTAGCTCGCACTGTGGTGAGGCATTGAAGGAATTTTTCTCAGGGTACCTCCCCCCCCCCACCACACAACTGATTTCGAGACGTTCCTACACGCCACTGTCATGAACAGTCACATTTTTTTGGAGAGTTGGCCGACCAAGTTGTGGATAACAACCCCCTCCCACCACCAACTATCACCAACGCAGGGTGTGGGTGGAGGAGTAGTGGCAGAATATTAACTCGAACCCTTAAGAAAGACATTAATACACAGCTTCGTCTTACCGTTTAATGAGCCACACGGTGAGTGGCCCGGTTTGTCTTCGAATCACCTCGCTACAAAGTTTCCTAAAACTGTTTATACGAGGGATGTTCCAAATTATCGTTTACTCACAAGGGGGGGGGGAGCGGCATGTAGAATGGTGGGGGCTGAGGGAGAGCGGATTAATTAATTATCTGGGTTGGCAGTGGTTTGAGGCAGAAAGAGAGTTTGAGAATGAGAGACTGTGAGGGAGATGGAAAGGGTGGGTGACCGTAAAATTAAGTGAAACTCACCCCTTTCTATACCCGTCTGACACGGTCCCCTCGACCCTCTGGAGGCTATTCATGGAAATCAATTTAAATTGCTACCATTCGTTGAGCACTTGCTCACTCATTCTTTCTCACTCTCTCTCTCTCTCGCCCTTCTTGCACCTATGTCTTGTTCAGGCACCAGTCATTTCATTCATAGAGAGAGAGAGAGAGAGAGAGAAAAAAAAATAATGGAAATCGCTTTTATGAATGGAGACGTTATGGGTAAAGAAAATTGCACCAAAGGCGCAGTCCAGTCTCCGTTTCGAGCTCAGACCTTCAGCCAGGTCTCTTCAGTCCAGTAATAGGGCCGAGTACGGAGCCGATGGACCGCCCCTCGCCCGGGAGCGGAGGTGCTAGTGCACTACGATTTCCGTTTCCTTCAGTGGGCGGTCCATCAGCTCCGTACTCGGCTCAAAAGCCGGGCTGATAAGGCCAGGACCAAGTAGCCCCTGTGGCAGACGCTCTGAGGTCGAATTGGAGACTGGACCGCACCTTTGGTGCAACTGTCTTGATTATCCCCCCCCCCCCAACATCCTTCGGTTCTCATTTGTTGTGCGGGAAAAGTATTTTCGTATTTTTTTTTCTTAGTACAATATCCTTCGATCCGTGCATACCTACTCTTTTTCTTACATCCATCCTCCTTCCCCTTTCTTAACCATGCAGGCCAGTTGTGGCCCTAAATCATGGTGACGTGGAGGGGAAGTGACCCGGTACGAGAGTCTGCCACCTTACGGATTTATGGTGAAGAAAACTAGTGAGGATACATGGAGGAAAATTCCTATGGCACCAGTCTATGCAATCCAATTAAAACTTTTTTTTCTTATTGAGAAATACAACTTTTCTTCATTATTATACTTGAAATGGGCTGTTGAGAGTTTACCCTAAGTGTGAAAAAAAAATTTAGGGCCAGGTACTGCTTATAAAGAAAAACCCCGCGAAAACACAAGTTCTGCATGTTCGCTGTGTCAAATGCGTTCCCCGGTCCAATGCATATAGCTTAAATTATAAATTATTATCATTTTTTTTTTTTTTTTTTTTTTTTTTTGTGTGGGTCCGAAACGGCCGGCCTCCTATCAACCAACTGCCCTGATGGCCGTGAAAAATACTGGATAGGCACTAGGGACCAAAAAACCAGGCAAATGGACCAAATATATGAACACTTGGTGCTGATGACACCCGGTTCACTCACTCACTTTCGCTCTCTCTTGGATAGCAGCAGAATGGGTTTCAAATCAGCCAAACCCAAGAAATAGATCTGTGCAATTTGAGGTTTGGAAGCATTATAAATCAGCAATTCTGCTTTTTAATGCGTAAAACCAGCGATTTGGTTATTTTAATGAGCCAACCCAGCAAAATTGGTCATTTGACTGAACCAACCCTGATGGGGTCGAAAGCGCAAAATTATTTTCGTGATCCCGAAAAATTGCATTTTTGGGTTACCCATCCCCGCGAAATTGTTTTTATAATAATGCAGCTCCTTGAAATGTCTTCTTGGAAGACAATCGGGCCGGCTAAATCCCAAGATGGTAATGAATGGTCCACGTATCTACGACATTTTATTTTTGATAAGCACCAGAGTCGGGTAATTTATTTTTAAAATGAGGCAACACCCGGAAAACGTTCATTTTTTTAAAAGTCTAAAATCCGTGAAGTGGTCTATACCAAAGGGAGCCAACCCATCGAAATGAGTTTCTGAAATGCCAGTCCGTGAAATTACGTTATTCTAAGAGACAAACCGGCGAATGTTGTTTTTAAAGGAGCAAATTTGGTTCTTGAAGCAATTAAAATCACGAAATTGGGTTATGTCAGTGTCAAATCAACGAAATTTTGATTCGAAAAGCGCCCCCCCCCCCACGTAATCACCTTATTGAAGGAACCGAAACCATGGAATTGATTTTTTGAATGAGTCAACCCCGAGAATTGGCTTCTTGCACGACGTCGATTCTGCGAAATTGTCTTATTTAAGAGAGCAAAACCCGCGTGATTGGGTTCTGTGAGTGCGGCAATCCGTGAAGTTCGCATTTTTAAAATGGTCAAACCCACGAAGTGGTTTGGGGTGAAATCCTTGGGTTATTGCAATTGACGTAACCAGGGCCATGAAAGAAGAGAAATAAATGTGGCTCAGGCCCGTATTCATAGTCGTCATTCAGGCTGAGTATTCGCTTATTTCGACTCATAACAGATTATTCACTAATCAAAACAACCAATTTGAAGTCGTTTTTCGCAAATATTCAGCTTGAGTGACGACTATGAATACGGCCCTCAGAAATCGTCCGTTTTGTCTCCGTAACGATGAATCACGGACAATCTATCGTTACGCCCACGGCTTGAAGGTACGCTGTACGCTGGCGGCCAATCTGTTGAGTTTTGGATAGGAACCGGTTATATTCCTCATTCGAGCATCAACCATTATTTCTGAATGACCTCAACTCCAAGAGAGGGGCCATGATCCATGTGCCCATCATTCTGGGCCTAGGCCTGCATGCGCAGCACGGATCATGATCATGTAACATCCATTAATAATCACTTGGTCACAGAAGTCTTCCGGAAGAAAATGCTTTTAACATACGACAGCACATATTTTTTATGGATTTACTTCTTCCCCGTCCTCAGGATTATTTTACATTTTTTCATGCCCAACGTATTCTTGGGAAAAAAGAGAAATGAAACATCCGGCGTACGCATACCAGCTCTATTGTGGCACTTGGACTCAGGCTCATAACACAATCGGTTGGAGTGCCCTTCTTTCTCTTACTTTCTCTATCATGTGTACTCCATGATGGCTGGGAAATAAGTTAACAATATTCAGGAGCTATATGAAACGAACGGGTTCAAAAAATTACTCACTCCTTATAATTTAATTGATTACTTTGGTAAAAACATAACCAACCCTTGTGGAAATGATACAGAACTGATAACTACTGGTTGTAAGCCATTAACCGGCAGACAGAATTTCAGACAGGGGGGGGGGGGTGATTTAAGTTTCAGCAAATTTAGCATAGGGGAGGACCACCTGATTTACGTTCAGGAACGCAGTGTTGAGAACAATTGGCACAATTATATGGATCTGTAATAGCTTTACCTTGGGCAGGGTGAGAGTTCAGCTCTCTGGTACGTCGACGTCAACCACTCACGGTGAATTCGGGCGACCGGCAGAAAATATATGACACGCACTCAGACTCGCGTAATCCAGACTCCGTTCACTTTGGGATTTCCCGACGGAACATAAACAGCTTTTCCAGCGATAATTACAGTTTTCCAGAATTCCAGGGTGATTGCCCAACGGTCAGTCAGTTAGTTCTGGCCGCATAAACGGCACAGAGAAGGGGCTCAGAAGGGTTCCCCCCATTCAGCCTATATAAAGGTAATTCCCACCAACTACGCCAGAGGGCAGCATCTAACGGACATTTTCGTCCATTCCCCCCCCTAGAACGACACCCGTTCTACAGACAGAGATGAGCGCAGACAGACGCTAAGCGAGTATTACAGGAGCGGGGAAGGTAGCGGTAGGAGAGATATGATTCAGAATTCCCAACAGAGGAATAGGTACAGATTTTCAAGTAGAACAGAAGTTAGACAAGAATGTCTACAGAATAAACACTAATTAAATAGCATGTCAATAAATCAAATTAAGTTCTAGGAAAAACCAGTCAAAAAGTTAGATTATGTACAGTATATACAAGAGTAGGGGAACGTGATGTACGATATCAGTCAGTCAACAGAAGGGGGAAGCAAACAGAGCTTCACCACAGGTCGGGTATAAGTTCCCTCAGCAGTTCGCAGCTTTACGACACGAACTACATTGTCATAACCGGGGCATAACCGGGTGATGCGGGCGATAGGCCACCTTTGGGGAGGCAACCGCTCGTCACGCAAGAGCACCAGGTCATCAACAGCTGGTCCAGGAACAGCCTGTGACCATTTATTACGGGCCTGCAGGGTCCGCAGATACTCAGCCGACCAAAGCTCCCAGAACTCATGGCGAAGGCGCTGAACGACAGCCCACCTATCACGACTATTACGCGGATCAGACAAGGGACTTCGCTCAGGAGGAGCCAGAAGCGGCCCCCCGACAAGAAAGTGTCCAGGCGTAAGAACGTCGAAAACCGTGGGATCAGAAGAGAGAGGGGTGAGGGGCCTAGAATTCAGCACGGCCTCAACAGCAGAAAGAAAAGTGACCCACTCCTCATAATTCAGAACAGTTTCCCCAAGTGTGCGACGCACATGAGACTTCATAGATTTTACAGCGCTCTCAAAGATCCCACCCATATGTGGGGCAGCAGGGGGATTGAATTTTCACTCAATAGTTTTCTCAGAACAGAAATTGGCCACTTCAGTAGTTCGTCCCACATTTCTTAACCAAGCTTCACCAGCATCCAGGCTCTTGGAGGCGGCTTGGAAATTAGTGCCACAATCAGAGTAAACAGCAGTGGGGAGGCGGCGGCGCGCGCAAAAACGCTGAAACGCCGCTAGAAACGCAACTTCAGACAGAGAGGTAACCACCTCGAGATGTACCGCTCTGGATGCAAAGCACACAAACACGGCCACATAACACTTCAGTACTTTGGAGGAACGAACAGCAGCTGCCTTGAATAGAAACGGACCGGCATAGTCCACTCCGGTATGCGCAAATGGTCGCGACGGACTCACGCGGGCCGCAGGCAGGTCGGCCATCAGAGGAGTAATGGGTTTGGCCTTAAACCGGTAACAGGGCAGGCATTGAAAAATGCGTTGTCTAACCACACTCCTAGCAGATATCACCCAGAACTCGCGTCCCAACAGAGCCATGACTACAGAGTTTCCGCCGTGGTGAGTGACGCGATGCAGATAATCGATATAAACGTGGGATAAGCGGCAGTGCTTCGGCAGAATTATTGGGTGTTTTTCCTCTTCGGAAATATCGGAGTTCCTCAGTCTCCCCCCCCACACGCATCAGACCATTCGAATCCATGTATGGGCTCAGACGCTGAAGGTGATGGGAACAGGGATTACTAAGGCGACAGGCCAGCAGATCGTCAGCGAAATATTTTATTGGGTGTATCGAACCCAGACAGCCTTCATTTTTGCAATTTCGGAGTAATCGAGGGGATTTTCAGAAATAGACCTCCGCATAGCGGGGTACTTCGACTTAAAGTTGTGAACAGCACGCAGAACAGTTGCCCCCACCCGTACAGCTTTCAGGTAAGAGGATAATTTTTCCAAGGCCAAACAGAGAACCTCGCCCTCGACCTCGGTATCGACCCGGGCGGCAAAGGCCATCCGGGGGTCTCGAACCTCAGGCAGATCACTCAAACTGTGAGCAGCGTCAGAAGAGTCCCCCCCTCCAGCAGGCCATTCATCCTGGGGAGAGGAAAGCCAGTCAGGACCACTAAACCAAGTGGTGCTATGGAGAAATTCAGAAGGAGAACAGCCCCGCGACGCCAAATCAGCCGCATTTTGCGCTGACGCCACATATCGCCATTTCTCAGGCGGGATAAGATCAGTAACAGCAGCCACACGGTTGGCCACAAACTGCTTTAACTGATGTGGGGGGGGGGGTACGAAGCCATGACAAAACCACCCCGGAATCAGTCCAGGCGTAGACCTCAGAGACCTTCACATCAAGATGCCAGGAATCCCGCAGCATCTCCCAGAGTTTGGCCGCCAACAGAGCACCCTCCAGCTCCAAACGATTCACAGTCGTCGGCTTCAGAGGCGCGACCCTAGTTTTCGCTGCAATCAGGCTAACAGAAACAACCTGATCCGAATCAGCCGCACGCACATACGCCACAGCTGCGTACGCAGCGATACTAGCGTCACAGAAAAGGTGGATCGGCCGGAGTGATGCACCAGCAGGGATCACAAGTCGGGGAATTCTAACCTGTGACAGAAGAGGCAAATCAACAGTAAACGATGACCATCTTTCCAGAACAGATCGAGGGGGAGTTTCATCCCACCCCAAGCCCAAGCACCACAGTTCTTGCATCAGAATTTTGAACTTGACAGTAAAGTGGTGCCAGCCACCCTGCGGGGTCGAATATGCGAGCAATTTCCGACAGTAATTCGCGTTTAGTACAGGCAGAATCGGAAAACGCAACCCTGTAACCGAAACAGTCGGACAGAGGATCCCACTGGATTCCAAGAACCTTAACAGCTTCATCCTCACCAAAACCAACTCTCGGGCCCAGATGGTCAGCAGGGACATCCCTTAACAGATCAGGACAGTTTGAGGTCCACTTTCTCAGCTCGAAACCTCCCCTAGCAAGCAACGCAATAAGCTGCGTCCTCAGGGACTCAGCCTGCTCGAATGACGAACATCCCGTCAGAATATCATCAACAAAGGTGGATGTTAACAGCACCTCAGCAGCTTCAGGAAATTCAGACTTATGGTCTGCAGCCAACTGATGCAAAGTTCTAATCGCCAGGAATGGAGCAGAGGCCATACCGAAACTAACCCTAGTGAGCTCAAACTCCTGGACGGGCTCATCAGGCGAGCGGCGCCACAGAATTCGCTGAAATTGTCGGTGATCAGAATGGACAAATATCATTCGATAAATTTGTTTGATATCGGCAGTAAACACGATTTGTGGTAACCGAAAATTCAGGATAACGGACAGAATGTCGGCTTGCAGGGGTTTCCCAATGTACAGAATTTCATTCAGTGACTTGCCAGAACTAGTTTTAGCCGAGGAGTCGAAAACGACCCGGACTTTGGTGGAAGGTCCAGCCCATTTCACCACAGCATGATGGGGAATATAATAGCCAGGAACAGCGGGATTTTGAACAGGACTCAAATGACCAAGTTCAATATACTCCTCCAAACAGTCAGTATAGCGTGCCCTCAGCTCAGGGTCACGCACAAAACGCCGCTCCAATGCAAGAAGACGCTTTTCAGCCAAGCCACGAGACTGCCCCAGAACAGCGGGGTCCTCCTTGAACGGCAGGGCAACAGAATATTGGCCGGTGGGCAAGCGACGAAGTGTCGAGGTGTACAGCTCCTCACACTGGCGCTCCTCAGGGGGCTCGACAGAAACAGCAGAAACAGACTCCAGCTCCCAAAAGCGCTGCAGTAGTGGGCTCACGTCAGGCCGAGACACAGCCGTTAACAGAACGCGAGCAGCAGATTGACCTCCCCCCCCCAAACAGATGTCCCCCCATCAAAACCCACCCAAAAATGGTTTCAGATGCCATGGGTAGGCCGGGAGACGGCGGAGGTCGAATAGCCCCAGTAGTAATTCGGGCAAAATCATTCACGCCCAAGAGCAGATCAATCGGCTGGGGCTCATAAAAACAAGGATCGGCCAACTCCAGATCCGAGAAGTGACGCGCTATATCAGAAGAAACAGGAACAGCCGGCACATTGCCGGTAAGGTGCTTTTGTGGGAGGACTTCAGCATCAACCCACAAACGAGGATCAGTTTTCTTCCGAGAGCTCACCCAAAAGTGAACACGTCCTTTTGAGGTGGCCAGTGGGGTATTCAGGACCCCAGAAAAAATAACAGAAGATTTTGAGCGCGGAAGCCTCAGTCGAGCAGCACAGCTCTCGGAAATCATGCTCATCTCGGCACCCGGATCGAGCAGAGCACGGACAGATTGAGTGTTACCTGCAATATCGGTAACAGTGACCTGAATGGTTGCCAACAGGGACACAGTTCGACAACTTCCTACCAGGCGCTCAGAGGAGAGGGCAGAAAGGGCGACAGAGGGATTTTCAGAGGCAGAAGATGGAGGCGGGGTCGACGCAGCGTCGGACCTGGCCAAGTGCGAACCGGCATTCGAAACAGCAGGAGGGGCACTACCAGCAGAAGAGCTCCTAGGATGTAACAAGACATGATGAGGACCAGAACACGCAGAACACGAGGCCCCAGATTTACAGTCCTTGAAAGAATGCGGTGCCAGACAGCGAAAGCACAACCCGGCTTTCCTAGCGGCAGAAAGACGGTCATACACAGACATGTGCCGAAACGTAGAGCAGTCTTTGACAGTGTGATCACCTTTACAGATTGAACAGGATGAACCAGCTTTATCAGTTTTTACCAGGGCGGCTACCCGTTGCTGGGAGTATCGCTTTGATTGGGCTTGGCTTTGCCCACTTGAGGCCTTTCGAGGAGGAACATCCAGCTGAGCACCCCGAAGGGCGTTGCTTGCCTCAAGCACATTACACTGGCTTGACAGAAACGCCAAAAAGCCTTCATATGTTATATTTTGTGGTTCAGGATGCATCTGAGAAAAAAGCCTTTGCAGATTGGCAGGCAATTTTCGCACGAGCCAGTAACAGACCAGGTAATCAGATGTGAGAGCGAAGTCAAATTTCTCCAACAATCGTAAACTCTCAGTGGTTTTTGCGAGAAAGGATCGTAACTCCTCCACGCGTTCAGCAGCAGGTGGTTGTGAAAACAAGTCGTTCAAAAAGGTGTCCGCTAACAGTTTAGGCTTATGATAAGTCTGCTCTAACAACTCAAGAGCTACAGTTAAATTGTCCCCGCAGTCAGCTAAATTTTTAATCAGTTGGAGGGGCTCACCAGACAGTGATTGCTTCAGATACCGCAATCGCTGAGTATCAGACAGACCGGTGTGATTCAAAATGCCTTCACGAAAGGACATCTTAAAACTCCACCAATCCTTGAGCTGCCCACTGAATTTGGGAAGCTCCAGTTTAGGAAGGAACAAAGAATTATTGTTCGCAGAGCTAATCGTGCTACACGGTGAGTCAGGCCGATCAACATGTTCGGTATTGGCGGCCCTTACTTTGCGGATAGCCAGTTTTATTTCTCTAGTCCATGTCTTCGCTTCAGCGAAAGACGCCTCCAATTGTGAAAGAGGAAAAGCCTCTTTTACCGCGTCAGACCATTCAGCATTGCCCGATTTCATGTCGGTAAAAGTAGAGTTAAGTGTTTCAGACAGTGAGAAAGCCTCGTCACAGTTTGCCAAAAATCTATCACGATCAAGCTCGTCAGCAGCTCCCCCCCTCAACGCCAGAACCGACAGATCAAACACGGCCCTCAAGTCATCCACAGTCACAGAAAATAGCGTATAAGACGCTTTAAATGCCTTTGCCATTTTTACAAATTAGTTTAGATTTTCTTTCAGAGAAAAAATAAAATGCAGGGGCCTTATTCACTAACTTTTTTCAACATTGCTTTTTTCAAAAATCATATGTTTCCGTTCAGTTTTCTTAATTTCATGAATGAGATTTTAATGTTTCCTCCAAAGCAACGTTTCTATTTCGTTAGAGAATAAGGCCCCAGGCCCTTTAATCAGAAAGGGAATGGTCACTACAGATGTTTTTTCCTGACCCACACAAAGGGGGAAAAAATGAAAGACCCAGAAACAGAAAAAAGTGAGAAAAGAGAAGAATCACGTCCTTCTAGCCAGATGTTGAGATTTAGAAAGAGAGAGAAGTATGTTTCCAGAGAAGTAATAAAGAAATACACAGAGGTGCAAAGTTGCAGTTTATAATCTCTTTCCAACTCGAAGATGGGTGAAGCGGGAGGGGAAAAGGATATTTTTCAGGAATAAAACCCGTCCCTCGTCTGCGCTAAACTCTATCCCAGTAGTTAACCCCAGATTTTTCGCTTAATTTAGCGTAAATTTTAAATTCAGAACTACAGCAGTACCCTTTTTGGCTAGTTAGGTGGTTTACAGATACAAAATCAGGACTTGAATTGTGCCAGTACAATTTAAGCAAAAAGGAAATGAATTTAAGTTTTATAGAATTTATCCAAATTTTACAGAGTGGTCTATAAATCCAATTGGCTGATTTTAATTAATCCGGCTCGAGAGGAACACATTAATGGTTGTAAGCCATTAACCGGCAGACAGAATTTCAGACAGGTGGAGGGGTGATTTAAGTTTCAGCAAATTTAGCATAGGGGAGGACCACCTGATTTACGTTCAGGAACACAGTGTTGAGAACAATTGGCACAATTATATGGATCTGTAATAGCTTTACCTTGGGCAGGGTGAGAGTTCAGCTCTCTGGTACGTCGACGTCAACCACTCACGGTGAATTCGGGCGACCGGCAGAAAATATATGACACGCACTCAGACTCGCGTAATCCAGACTCCGTTCACTTTGGGATTTCCCGACGAAACACAAACAGCTTTTCCAGCGATAATTACAGTTTTCCAGAATTCCAGGGTGATTGCCCAACGGTCAGTCAGTTAGTTCTGGCCGCATAAACGGCACAGAGAAGGGGCTCAGAAGGGTTCCCCCCATTCAGCCTATATAAAGGTAATTCCCACCAACTACGCCAGAGGACAGCATCTGACGGACATTTTCGTCCAACTACTTAATCCTCACTAGATTAGAACGATCGCATCGCTTCGTGGCCATGAAGCATCCCACTTACAGGCCAGGTTATATCCGTGCCTCAGTCGCCTTTATCCACGCTCACCGTGCTAAAGCAATCATCGTGGATTTACCCTCGTGTACGGACAGATTACCAGTGTGATGATGACGATGATGAGCGCAGCATGTTCAGTCCATCAGCCCGTAATGGGCCATACTGTTATGGGTGACAGTATGGGCATGCATCTGAGGAGCTAAAGTGTTTACAGCTTAATGTTCATGAGGCGTTCCAAGGCCTTGCCGTCAGAAAGGTGCACAGCCGATGGGGATCCAGTCGGCCCTCTACATCGCTAAAATTGAGGAAAATCACTTATTTGTGGTATCAGAACGCATCTACGCGACCTAAAATTAAGAAAAACGCTAATCTCCCAGTTTCTGTATATGTACGGCTAGCGTAGAACAATTGGGAAGGATTGTTGAAAAAACGTGTTTCGTGGTAATGAATATAGTCGAGGAAGGTCACGGCCTAATAATGAGTTTTATTTATTAGCACTCAGATTTTTGCACCTATTCCCTTTCACGCCACTCAGTGTCACGCAGACGTCTCTTGCTACCGGTAGATTCCGCGTCATTGCGGCGTTTTTTCAACGTCGAGAAAAAGCAGGCTTTGTCAAACGCTTCTAATGACCCCCACCTCACCCCCTGCCACGCAAACACCACCAACGACGAGTGTTTCGAGAGGGCGAATTAACTATAATTCTCAACTCTTTTCCTGCGGGGCGGCGTTGGGTTGATGGAGCGCAATTTGTTGTTTCATTCATTATCGAATTGATCGGGGTTTGTATTATTATTATTATTATTAACTTGCTTGACAGGTGTTTGGACAGATGGGGTATTCTAACGGTTTCATCACCGGGGGGGGGGGGGTATTTTGTTTGTTTACTGGAGACGAGTGGGGTGAAATAACCTTGGAAATTAAACAACATTCTTCGAATTAACATACCGTCATCCTTTGGCTCGGGTATTGGTCGATTCTCCTACAAAAAAAAAAACGACAAGAATTTAAGCGACGTCATTCAATATTTTGTCTTGTTTCTCGTTAAAACTTACAAATCTGACGTCTTTAATTTTGTGCAAAACAACAGTCAAATTTTCATTGCTTGGAGACATTTTTTCCCCTCTTGTGTCTTTTTCAATTGAATCGCGAACAACAACTGAGAGTTTATGAGACGAGTTGGAGCGTTTTTTATACTGAAGGAGCGTCCCACGCAAGGGGGAAAAAAAGGCTCAGAGGTCGACTCGTATCTTTCTTCCCCCCCCCCCATCACTACAAATTTTACACCGTTAATTGTTTTTATAGTGGAGTGGAGAGGGGTGGCTTCGATTTAATATTTTTAATCCTCTGCACGCAGATTTACGACAGCTTTAAAGGGAGTCCTTCTACATAAATATTTGATGGATACACGGGTCCGCTCTCTCTCATCCACCTGAGTGACTTCGGAGCCCGATTTACTACGCTGCAAATTTGAAAATTATAAACGCCCTTGACATTTGAAACGAAAGCACCGCCAGTAGTAGTTTGAATCGGGTGACTTGTTTCCATGTCTCTCTCTCATTCGTCGCTGGAGTTGAAACAGAACTCATTTAGAGAAAATGGTGCTGGGAGAGATTACAATTACCTGTACTCCGCTCACTCAGAACGAAGAACAACTGTGTCCTAAAGAGCTTAAAGCATTAAATGGTAGCAGTGGTGTACGGATGGGGTGGAGGAGGGGGAATCAAACTTGTATTTAGCTACACGGTTATATAACAATGTGCTGAGGTCGAACTATAGAAATAGAAAATAACGTATTATGCAACGTTGGTGGAGGAGCTATTGAACAAAACTTTAATAAAAAATGATAAATTTAATCTAAAAGCCAAAAAGAAAAAGTTATTTTCGAGTTGTTTGGACAATTTAAAATTAAACAACAGTTGATTTTGTAATAAACTTTCCATTTTATAGTTGTCCCACTGGGACATCGAATTTAACCCGCGAAATTTAGTTATGAAACATAAACATAATAGACCGAGAGCTGGCGACGCAGTCCCATTCAACCGGAAGAACATAGTCACGAAAGGTACGCAAAATGATGGCATTTGACTCCCTATTTACGACTCCGGAAATCTGCCATTCTGTATCTGGGGCCTAAGGATTTTATAGCTAATTAAAGTCCTTAATTTGGGACATGAATTTAACCAGAAGAACATAGTCCTGAAACTAGTCTCATTCGAAAGGTTTAATAGAGCTGATTACGAATATGATCGTATGCCGCCATCTGCCTGGGGCATTTGCCCTCAGTGGCCAGTCAAACTCCCTAAATGAGGGATAATAATTAACCGGAAGAACGTCTTTTGTCAGTGCCCCAGGTGGACCCTGGCAGACGATCATTTTCGTCGTATTCAGCCACATAAAACCCGTTGCAAAAGACTATTTTCCGGACTTAGTTATTCTGGTTAATTAATATCCCTGGTTTAGGAAGTTTTACTGGCCACTGAGGGCGAATACCCCAGGCAGACGATCATTTTCGTATTCAGCTCTATTAAACATTTCGAATGAGACTAGTTTCACGACTATGTTCTTCCGGTTAATCATTTTCCTCCTGTGCAGTTTGACTTAGTTCTTCCGGTTAATTAATATCCCTGATTTAAGGAGTTTACTGTCCACCGAGAGCAAATGCTCCAGGCAGACGCCGGCAGACGATTATATTTGTAATCATCTCCATAAAACCTATCGAATAAGACCAGTTTCAGGACTATGTTCTTCTGGTTAAATTCATGTCCTAAATTAAGGACTTTAATTAGCTATAAAATCCTTAGGCCCCAGATATAGCATGGCAGACTTCCGGACTCGTAAATAGGGGGTCAAATGCCATCATTTTGCGTTACCTTTAGTGACTATGTTCTTCCGGTTGAATGGGACTGTCGCTAGCTGTCGAACTATAATGGGTGAACTTATAGGAGCACGGTGAAGGGGGGGCTTATAATGTTGTTAATTGAAAAATACGTACAATAACACTTTCGACAGGTGGAACGTCAAAACGGTGAGACTTGGGCTTCGCATTTAATTAAAATTATTGAAGGGAAGTGTTCTCTGAATTCAAAAGTCCTCAGAAACCATGTGAGAGAGAGTGTGTGAGTGAGAAGTGACAGTAATTGTTTCCTACGGAAAGGTTTGTTGTAACGTTTATAACTCAAAAAAGTCCCAAACAAACAGTAATTCTACTGAAATGAAAAAGAGATGCACTCAAAGCAATTTTAATAATCAAACGCATACTAACTTAACGAACTTTTGTTTTCTCATCAACAGGTGGACACAACTTTAGGTATTACCTGTCCAATCGATCAAACATCCCTTACAGTGATGATAGTGATAGAGTGTGTACTGTCACTCTGATGGGCGGTGTTTGGTAGTGGAGGGGTGAGATTGAATAGGTATAATTGATGGTGCGCTTTTGGTTGGTATAGTATGTAGGTAGTTGGTCCGCACGTGCTAATAGCGTACAGTTAAACCGTTTCATCGTTCTCTCCATCTCACCCACTCATTCTCATTTCCTTGTTTCAATTATGGTTGACAGGTAATCCCCCTCCCCCATCACCATTCCTATTCACACGAACAATTTCCAACTTTGTCGCCCACCATCTGTCCACGACTGCTATCGCTCAGTCCTACTCCAGTGCAGTCTTTTTTTTTTTTTTTTTTTTAATGATCGTTACAGTCAAATTAAAGAATCGTCTCAAGTGGCTAGGCTGGCGAGAGGTCGGGGGTTTCTTAGCCGAGGGTGGGGGTAGTACTGCCCACAATCCTTCATGACGTGATATGTAGAAACACCGATTTACTGTGAGTTTTTATTGGCAATGTGCACTCGAATGACGTAATGAGATGAGGGGGAAGTGAAAAAATTCGAGAAATTTCCATCATTTCTTCTCCGCCGCCTTAGCCAAATTCTCCAGCTCCTCCACAAGGACGAACGTTTTATTTTTCGCTTCTCTATTCGCCGCCTTGATGTAATTATTCCAATATTCCTGATTTTTAGCCTTCACGCTCGACTTTTTTGTCACTTCATTTGTATTCACAAACGGTTTTTCAAAACAGGATACAAGCGACTTTGGCCTCATATGATAACCCCTCCGTTTCGGCATTCCCGTCTTTTTCGACACTTCGACTTTACGGCGCTCCCCACCTCCGCCACCCTCGAGCGTCGCCGCCTGACCCCTGGCCCTCAGTATACTCAAATTGTACTCCACTTCATCCATGTCGGTCATCATGATTTTCCGTTCGAGCACTTTTGCCGACCGTTTCATCGAGTCTTGTACCGTTTTACCGGGACGGACGGGGATTTTCTTAAAGTACCGAATACAGCGATCGTGAGCCGAGTCCCATTTGCCCTGACACTTTTTCTCCTGTTCGAGTATTTTAAGGCGAATCCGTCGGTCGGCCTCGAGTTTAGATGTAACCCATTTGTCGTACTCGTAGCTCGCGCCAAGACGAACGTCACTCTGTAGGATATCGTTCAAAACTTCAAGGCGAAGCTTACTCAGATTGACGTGTCGACTCATACGTTGTCCCATAACTTCGATGCGTTTTTTCAAATCACCAAGAATTTGATTGCAGTACGTGGCCATAATTTGAGCCGCTTCTTCGTCCTCCATGTCGGCCATCATTGTTTTGAATTTGTTAGCGTAAAATTCCACAAATGTTTGACTCTAAACGACACAAAACACTATTAAAGCCAACTACCCAATAAACGTTCATACCTGACATGCTCACCTCCTCGTAACGTTTCAAAATCAACGCGGCTCTATATAGCTGGGCTAACCTGAAATCTTGAGTGCACAACCCACGCAAATAATCGGCGCTTTTTAGCGTCATTTTCGTCCCGGGAACGTCATCCGGCGGCCATAAAAGGTGAATGTATGGCTGCAGCACGTCATTGTATGGCATGAGGTCTTCCATTTTCAATTCATAATTTTCGACAACCTTGGCGAAACCATTGTATAAATAAATATTCAACGGACTTATTTATCTTAAAAAAAAAAAAAATACTTCTTGAGCCAGCATTCCCTTGGATTGTACAATGAATCTGTCGTCGTAGACGCTTGGAACCAGAATTGGGTGCACGTACTCGAAATTTCTTATTATAACAGTTTTTGAAATCTTTAAAACGTGAACAAAAGAGTATCGGATCACTAGGAATTTTTTCACTAGTTCCAAGAATTACCGTGTCTTCGAGCCTCCATAGCAAATTAATCGATTGGTTCAAATTGTTTTCAGTTTCAACTTTGAACGCGGCAATTTTAGGCCAGTTGTCCTCTTCTGGAGTCAGGCTTTTGTTGAAGTTTCGATGTGGTGCCTTGGGATTGTCAATAAAGGGCACGGAGCAGTCGATTGATTCCTATTTGACACAAGAAAACCTAGAAAAGCGGGCTGCAGCACATTACATACCTCGCCACCAGGACCGTGAAGGGACTGAATGTGCAATGTGAAAAACCTGACGGGAACGAATTTCTATCAACTCCCCCCCTCATCACCCCTTTATCTGTGAAAACCAGCTCGTCGGTCAAACGCTCAAACCATCAACCCCCGGACGGCTATGGTTCTTCCCACTTCACACCACATACCAGCCACCACATGCCCCTCAACAGGTGGATAATGTTGAGAACAAGTGAGCATCACCGAGTTTTTTGTTTCTTGAGTAAGCCAAACGATCAAAATCGTTTTATATCCCTAAATATTGCAATTACACAGTCGGAGCCGGCTATACAACGTAGTGGCCGGATAGCCCGGGGTCCACTTCTAAGCTTACAAGAACAATTGCAAACTAGTAATTTCACGAATATTTGTATCGCTGAAACTAGCAATTTCTCCTAAATTAAGACCCGAAACTTGAATTTTCACATAAATAAGATCCGAAACTTCCAATTTCGTTGGGGGTATAGGGCCAGCTAGCCTTGGTTTCACCACTCCAGAAAAGGTCTCTAAACTGTAATTTTGATTTAAGCAAGACCCAACTTCGCAATTTCACGGAAATTACGATCCAAAACTGTCAATTTCACTCAAAATTATTACCCCCAACTAGTTCAATTTTCAATTGCACAAAATTAAAATTAAAATTTATTGGCGCAGTCGGAGCCGTCTTGCCCGGGGTTTCGCGCCCACTAAGAAATTACAGTATCGCTTAAATTAGAACGTGAAATTTGCAGTCGTGAAATTCAACCAGGAAACTTCTAATTTCACGGGTGTTTGCCAACGAAATTTTGCAACTTTACGGCTATTAGTCAGAATATTAGCACTGTCGTGGCTGGCTAGACCAGTTCTGGTTCACTTTAAAGGAAAGAAAAAAAGAAAGAAAGTAAAAGAAAAAAAAGAAAGAAAAAAATAAACCAACATGAAAGTTTGCGGAAATAAATAAATCAAACTTGCAATTTCGTGAAAATAATAACCGGAAACCAAACAATTTCGCGTGTGTTCAGGTCCGAACAAAAAAGCCTTGATGAAACTTGCAATTTTGCTGAAATTACAACCCTGGAACTTGCAATAACGTGATTATTCAGTCAGAAAAATTCTAATTCCGTGGATTGTGTACTATCATGACCTGCTCCACGATCTCTCAAAGAAAGAGAAATAAAGACCAGAACACAGCGGCACCGAAATGATTCCAGGTGTAGCAGAGGTGTAGCAGAATGGTGGAAAAAGGACCCACCCACCCTCGATATAGAGATGTTTACGCTTTATACTGTAAATTTCGCCATTCAAACTATCATTTTCGCCCCAGGAACAGGCATAGGTTAAACTTGGATACTGCGTATTTCTTCACACATAACAAAAGATCCCAAAATAGGATTTCGAGGTGCTGCAACAGACCATTCGGGCGCGGGCCATGGGATTTTTAGGAATCTTTCATCGGAAAGAGTCGAGCACTGGAAACTGACTGTCAATACCGTCCTTGGAACTGTCAAATTACGTCCTTGGAACTTTCAATTACGTCCTTGGAACTGCCAATTTCGTCCTGAAAATGTCGATTTCGTCATTTAAGATTGTCAATCTTGTCATTAACCGTCAATTTCGTCTTCCAAACTGTTAATTTCATCCTTGAAGCCGTAAATTTCGTCCTGCTAAAGTCAATTTCGTCATCAAAATTGTCAATTTCGTCATCAAAATTGTCAATTTCGTCATCAAAATTGTCAATTTCGTCATCAAAATTGTCAATTTCGTCATTCAAAACTGTGTAAATGTTGTCCTCGGAACTGTCAATTTCGTCCTACAAATGTCAATTGTCTATTCCTATAAATTTCAACAGTATATTTGTCGTTCGAGAAACTGCCAATTTCGTCCTGGAAACTGTCAATTTCATTCTCGAAACTTTTAATTTTGTCGTGTAAACCGTTGATTTTGTCCACGGAACTGTCAATTTTGTCCACGGAACTGTCAATTTTGTCCACGGAACTGTCAATTTTGTCCTATAAACCGTCAATTTTGTCCTATAAACCGTCAATTTTACTAGAAACTGTCAATTTCGTTCTGGAAATGTCAATTTCGTCCTGGAAATGTAATTTCGTCATTCGGAACTGTCAATTTTGTCCTTGGGCAGTCAATTTCATCCTATAAATTTCAATTTCGTTATATAAACTTTAAATTTCATCCTTGGAACTGTCAATTTCGTCTTGGAAAGTCAATTTCGTCTTGGAAAGTCAATTTCGTCTTTCAATACTGTCATCTTTGCCGCATTTCACTGTCAATTTTGCCACACTTGACTGTCAATTTCGTCTTCTAAACCATCAATTTCGTCCTTGAAACTGACTCCGCCTGTCACCATGGTAAAGAAAATTTAATTATTCAAAACTGTCAATTTCGTCACCCTAAAATGTGTAAATTTTGTCCTCGGAACTGTCAATTCCGTCCTATAAATGTCAATTGGTACATTTCGTCAATTACTGCCCGTTCCTAAAAAATTCAACTGCCTATTTCGTTCGCGAAACTGCCATTTTCGTCCTGAAAGCTGTCAATTTCGTCCTCGAAACTTTTAATTTTGTCGATTTCGTACATAGAACTGTAAATTGTGTCCTATAAACTGCCCATTTCGTACTGGAAACTGTCAATTTCGTCCTATAAATGTCCATTTCATCCTTAAAACGACCAATTTCGTTTTTGGAACTGTAAAATTCGCCCCTCTGTCAATTTCGTCCGGGATATGTAAAATCTGGTCAGTCAAAACCGTGAATTTCGTCATTCAAAACTGTAAATGTTGTCGTTCAAAACTGTCAATTTCGTCGTGGAAACTATCAATAGACATTGTCCCGGAAACTGTATATTTCGTTCGGGAAACTGCCAATTTCATCCTGGAAACTGTCAATTTCGTCCTCGAAACTTTTAATTTTGTAGTGTAAACCATGGATTTCGTCCTTGGAATTGTCAATGTCGTCCCGGAAACTATCAATTGCATTTGTACCGGAAACAGTCAATTTCGTCCTAAAAACTGTAAATTTCGTTCGATAGGCTGTAAACTTCGTCCTTGTGACATAATTCCTTTTGCACTTTCCTGGCTACCCCTTGGGGGGGGGGGGCACGATAATATTCGCCTTGTGGGCCACGAGGGGGCTAGAAATGGCCCTGCCGAGTCAAACCCCCAGAATCTGCCCAATACGTTACTGAGAGGACAAAGTGAGCGAAACTGGTGTTTTAAGGAGACAAATCCAGTATATGGGGTTTGACTCGGTAAAATCTGCGAAATTGGGTTTTGAAAGAGAAAAAAAACAGCACTCAGGGACTTTTATGTTTCTCCCACCGATCACTCCACGACATTACTAGCCCCAGAGCCTCACCAAACGACCCTTAACCGATTTTTGTCTGGCCCTTAACGGATTACGCCATTTTGTCAAGCTAACGTTTTCGTTTGCACAGCTCTGCTGCCCGGAGTGTAGATCGCGTGGATGAATTGAGTGACCAGGTGGTGGTGGTGAGCGTTAACCTTTTTATTGTCGGGAAAATTACTGCGTTATAGGTTTGACAAACCCCTGCCGCCCCCCCCCACTCATTACAGTAATTAAAAGTAAAAATCAAGCTGATGCTACCTTGGTGTAGTATCCCTTGTGACGGGTCTTGTCAAAACGATCGTCCATAAACTCCTGAACAGCGTCAGTGTACCGTTTCATCGTGCGGCACTTGTCGGTCACTCTCATACTGTTCGGATGATAACCGACGAGACAGTAAGCTCGTTTGAAGTCAAACATTTTATATTTGACCGGATTTGGCGATTTTTGAAACGTTTTTCCGTACTCCTCGGTAAGGAACTGTTAAATAATTGTCGGTAGCGTGTCAGTAGGGCATCTCACCCCCCCCCCCCCACTCATTAGCCGATTAGTTTATACCTTGTGTTTTTTTCGTTTAACTTTTTGTCCAAAAATTTGTAACGGGAACTCATTTTTGTCATCGTAGTTCACTTCGATTGAGAGGAAATCGTCCCGACGATTTTTGTACACGGCCTTGAGACTCGTTTCGCTCATTTCAATTCGTTCGACGTTCTCCGTTTCATCGTCGTGAAATTCTAGAACTCGCGGACTGTAGAGTTTATTGCTAAAAAACCTGTGCTCTTGAAATTAAAATAAAAAGGGGGGAAATGGATTTGAACGATTTCCTTTACGCATGCGGAGGAGAAGCGTGAAACAAACTTTTAAGGCTGTCGGGGCGACCAAGGGAGAAAGTTTCTGTGAATTCCCTCGTTTTGTAGTCAAACTCGCGACAAATCATACGGTCGATTCGTGTCTTGAATTTTTCGACGAGCCTCAGGGGGACTCGTGATGACGGCCCGTCATATTCCACCATACGGTACACCATACCGTCCGCACGTCGCTCTTCGGGCCAGTGCTCGTAGACGGCGTCGTCACATTCGACTCTTCTAGTCCCGTTCCAGTATCGATTAAATTTCACTTCTACGTGGAAATTAGTTGAATAGTTTTTTAGGGATATGGTGATGGAAGGGAGGAGGGAGTTACCATTGTTGCCCAGTCTCGGTGGAGCGCACCAACTTTTAGGCATTTTCATGTGAAGGCCCTTGTGAATTTTGCCTTTCACTTTTTTGAGCATCGTGGCGTGATCTTCGAGCGACGTGGCCGTGCCACTCCTAGGACCGATAACCTTTTGATAGGCTTTGGCCAGTTTTTTGTCTTGCAATTCAGGCAGCCAAGGCATGACGGTGTACCCATCGTTATAGTCCTGAGCTTCGGCCAGCATCATTTCAGGGTCTTCAGTCGACTCGCCCTTACTTTGAACAGCCGCTTTGACGATCGTTTCACTCTCTGTCGTTTTATCGCTGCCCTTGTTCAAATGGAGGCCTTCGAATTTTGTGATGTCATAAATGTCGGAGGTGGCGTCTCGACCACCTCCTCCGTCCTGTATGTTGACAGCTCGTAACGATGGATTGGCCAATTCCATTGTCCACGGTTGGCTTTCGATGACTTCGGTGAGGTCATAGGGTTTGACGTCGGTGGTTACGACAGAGTCGGGTGGTTTCAAGTATAGTGTTTCATTGTTGACGATTCTTAGTTCCAATGACGCGTTGTCGTTAAGGGACGTCTTTAGTTTCAGTCTAGTAGTGAAATTCATATCGCTCTTACTCTCCTCATAATCTTCAAATTCGTCTTTTAAATGTTTGAAACCTTTTACTTTCTTTTTGTCTAATTGGATCGCCTGCGGTGGAGCAGGCGTTGTGCTAAGCTTCTTCGGATCACACGGTTTGTTTGGGTCAGTGGCTCCAACATGCTCATGTAATATTCTCTTTTGAATAATATCAGTCAAGAACAGAGCGTTAACAGGTTTAAGGCGATTATCTTCCTTTTCGGCTTGTTTAAAATTTTTCATAGACTGGTCGACATCTACCAACGACTCTGAGTCTTTCAATTCTCCCGCCAATCCGTCGGTCGTGGGAGTTATGACTGTTTCTGCTCGTGGCAACAGATTGTTATCGATTTTATCAGCAAGGATCTTCCGTATCGGAGACTGCAAAGGAATGTCGTCCACGAGCGTGTACTGAGCCGGCGGTGGTATAAGCTTGGTGTACCCCTCTTCGCCTTGCATTCCAAGCCTTTTAGATATTTTACGATTTAACTTGACGTCGGCGTCCTCTTCACCAGTCATGTCGATCGCAATTTTAATTATTTCGTCCACCGTCAGATCATTATTTTCTGGTTTCATCACATTCTGGGCTAGAATGACTTGTTGTAAGATTTCTTTCGAGTCGATCTTGTCCAGGCCAGTCAGAGTCTCGGACTCTCTGTCCGAGCTCATGTTACTGTTCTCGGACGGAGTCTGTTCAGTTTGCATGACGATGAAACTTCCCTTAATTCCGAATGACAATTTTTCCTCTTCAGTGAATTGATCCGCAATCGCCCCTAAATCAATGAAATAATGTCCTCCGCCAGAACCTGTTGACACGTTTTCGTCGTCAATTTTTTTTTCGACGACCTCAGTTGCCTCTTCATCAAGTTTTTCGTCTAATTTTGAAGATTCGTCTTTTGGTTTTTTCGATTTACTTTTTTTCGGGGGCGAAGCCCCTCTGTTCGTCCCACCGAAATGAGACTTCTCCCTCTTTTGTTTTTTCATCCGAATCCCAAGGAGACGAAGAAGCTTTCTTTGATTCACAGAGTCGTGATAGTAACACAAATAAACGATTCCATCGTCCACGTTACACTTATCCATGTAGCGAGCCTCTGGATCCACCTCGGGCAACCAGAACGGAAGCCAGCGACGTCGCTCCTTATGATCCAACCAACTCCAGTTGTTCCAGTAGTGACGGTGACGCTGCTTGACGACACCAAAGTCGGACGACCAGGGCGTGTAGCCTAGTCGAGGTGGAACTTTGAAAAAACGGGCCGGCTCTACAAATGGTTTGATGGTCTTGGCGAGACGTTTGACCGTGCGCAACGGCTTCGCGACGCGGTTGACTAGGAGGCGCGGGTTGGGCATTCGTTTTTCGAAAAGTTTCATTTTTCTCAGTCGGTGAAGCTCTCGATCGATTTTTCCGTGCGGTCGCGACACGCGGTTCTTTTTGGACGATCGTTTTTTACGCTCGTTAACACCAGTCTCCTGCTGTAGCAGCGTTTCTTTTTGTCCCTTACTACACATTTTTTTCGGTTGATCGTACGACGGTTTCTCAGGGTCTGGTACTGGGAAAGTGTACGGATTGGGCAGTGGAGTCTTGGCATGTTTGTCGTTAGTGTGTTTTCTCGTTTTTCGCCGCGTTTTTAGGCTAGTCCCACTGGGCTTGACATCTCGTGGGTGCATCGTTTCGTACGGAAGGAATTTCATCCATTGACACGAATCACTCAGATCAATTTTTCGAATCTGAAACGAAATGAATCATAGAGTCGGGGACCATGCTATAAATAAGCTATCATGGCCTTCTGGAATAGTTCTAGATGCCTAAAGCAAAACTCATCTCACTGAACTTACAAAGCTCTAATTCGCGGCTAAAATGAAGAAAAAGCGCTCATTCATTACCAAAATTAAGAAAATTTACGGTTTCCAACGGCCACGTCGTTGCTGAGATAAAGTGCTAATTCACGGCTAAATCGAAAGAAATTGCTAGTTCTTGGCTAAAATCGAGAAAGACCCAATACCGGCAGCCCAATGCCTATCGCAGGTTCATGTTCGGAGATGAGTGCACAGAAAGAGAACTCGGAAGTTCCCCAACTCAGAACTCGTCGCGGGAACTCGTCAATTCGAGAATTCAACCCCAGAATCTGAATTAGGACAGATAAAGAGCTGTTAACTGGCAAAACCTAACATGTATGCAGGAAAACTGTCGTTGTTGCATTCTGACTTTAACTGGACTTTACCGTCGTAGAGACGAATGACTCCTTGTGAAATGGGGTTTTGCAGCAAAAAACCCGTGGAACGGTTTTAAGAAAGTGAAATCAGCCTTGAAAAATGGGGCTTTTAGTGCGCATAATCCGTGGAATTGGGAAAATCACGCACCCCACGAAGTTGGTTCGTCAGCTACAAAAATTGGCAATTTTTTTTTTAATGAGCGAATTGATTTCATAGTGAGAAAGACCCACGGACATGTCTTTTTGGAGAGAAAAATCCACGAACATTGATTTCAGAGTGCGAAATTTGGGAACTTGGTTTCTTAGTGCATCAGACCCGCAAAGGGATCCGTGCACGCACAATAATTATTACGCATTACATTTGTGCAACATTTTGACGCTTCCCTACAGACTTTCAATATATTGCGCAATATTTGGGGCTTTACTTGATTTCTTTGATGTCTTCAAATTAAAATGGTTTGCACAATGTATTGTGCAATCCATCAATACTACCCGTACAGGTTCAATTTTATTGAACAACCTCTATATTGCGCAATATTTATTGTTCGTGTATGGGCAACTTAAAATATTGAAAAACAAAACTGCGAGAAAAATATTTGAAACTTGAAATTAGGGAACCCCATGGAATCGGTGGTGACCCTGCGTGATTTGTACTTTTTGATGGCATGTGGTGGGTGGGCAGCCTCCCCATTATGCCATCGACTTCGAGTCTAGTGAAGGGCAACTGCCCTTCCCCTACCACATTCGTAAATCTCATGCTCAGCCCCACAGAGGAAGAGCAAGTTTTCAACATCGTTGGCAAGCCATTGATATTATGTATATCAAAAATAAAATCGGTAACTGCACTGAACCCTGTGGGACACCGCGACACCGGTAACCAGCGGCGTGAGATCCGAATGGCAATTAATCAACTTCACTGATTGTTTTCTGCCACTTAATGGTCAACTAAGGAGTATTTCTCAATTTAAAAAATATAATATATAATAGCTGACACAATCAAAAGCCTTCCAAATGACGAGAATGTGGCCAAAGCATGCCTTTCTACTTGAAACTTTGAAAGATTCTGTGATGAGGCCGATAAGTTTTCACATCGCAACATAATTCATAAAAAACGAAGGGAAATTCAATAATTGGCAACTTAAAATTGAGAAAAAGCAGTGAATAATCGCTCAGCAGGCCCAGCTGATATTGAGAGAACGCTCTCTCGGGGCAACTCGATTAAATTGAGAATCAATTACGATTGAATCGTGGCTAAAATTAAAAAAAACACAAAAAAAAACGCTAATCAGCGGTCGATGATGGGGGGATTAGCCCAACAAGATTCGAGTTTCGAGAAAAAATGGGCTCCCCGGCGGGATTTGAACCCACAACTTCTGGTTTACTATTCCATCACCCTGCCAATTTCGCCACGGTGACGCCGTTGGGAGTCGCACTCCGAGGGATAAGCTAAGCCGAACCCCACCCAGGGCCATTGTTTACGACTCCCAAAGGCGTCACCGTGGCGCAATTGGCAGCGTGCTGGACTAGTAATCAAGAGGCTGTGGGTTCAAATCCAGCCGGGGAGCCCATTTTTTCTCGAAACTCGAATCGTGTTGGGCTACGCCCTTCCATTGTCATCCAGATACCATCAGTTTAATTAATTTATTAATTAAAAATACCGGCGACAGAATTATTCATCATGTCTAGCTAATAAGCGGATCTATTTGAAAACCCCCGCTAAAAAGAAGCTAAAATCGAGAAAAATCACTCAAGTCCCTGATAACAACAGGAGCGCTTGTTAATTCGAGACTAAAATTTAGGACGATTGCTAATTAAAGGTAAAATAGAGAAAAACGCTAATTCATGCATCAATATGAGAAAATGAGCTAATACGTGTTGAGGAGAAGTGCTAATTTGCGGCCAAGGTAATAAAATCACTAGTTTACTGATCAATTCGATGAAATCCGTAGATTCGCGGCTCCAATTGATTAAAAGCGGTAATTATTGTTTAAAATTGAGAAATGATTCGTGGCTAAAAATTGACACAAGCGCTTGTGTGCGGCAAAAGTTGAAGAAAAGCCACGATACGCGGCTAAAATTCAGACAAAACGCTAATTCTGCCGATACTTCTGTCCTGTGCCTTCCTAAAAACCCGTCAACTCCCCCAAAATTGTAATAAAACGCTATTTTGCCGCTAAACTTGAGAAAAATCACTAATTCAAGGAAAAATTGAGAAAAGCGCTATTTCGCGCGGCTAAGAAGTGAAAAAACCAACATATAAACGCTATCTGGCAACTATAGTTCACAAAAAGTGCTGATTGGCGGATACATTTGAGAAAACCCCTCTGATTCGCGGCTATAACTGTGTAAACCCGTAGATTTCCAGCAAAATTAGTTATAAGCCGCTGATTTCCAGTTAAATTTAAGAAAACCCGTTGATTCACGGCTATGGTTCTAGTGTAATGTGGAAGAATGGAAGATGGTAGGCGTGCTAATTCACGACTAAAATTGTGTAAAATGCTGAAACTTATGACTGAAATTAATACATTTTTGCCCCCCCCCTCCTCCATTTTTCTGAGAGTGGCTGAACTGACGGGGGTGGTGATCGCCCCTGTCGCCCTCCCCCATATAAATCCGCCCCTGCACAGTAACGCCACTGAGTGACTGGTCAACCGCTAATAAATAGAAATAGAAGTATAGGCAATGGACTTCGTGGCGGCGCAGTCTTGAAGGTTCCTATACAACTCAAGTCGTTAATTGAGCAGCCCATAAGCCCGCTTTATCATGTCTATTGAGGGATTCGGTGATTTGGAGACAATGGATGTAAGTAGAGGGGGGGGGGGTCGACTGCTATCGGTTGGGCCCATTGTCTGGAACAGTTCAACCCCAAAACCAACCGCGGGAGATCCCGTTCCGCTTACTGTTCTCTCCCAAGTTCTAAAAGACAACAGACATTTTGTCATAGCTCCGTACCTTGCTGGTCTTCCAAGGCGTTCGATTAATCCAATAGTTTTTTTCGTTCCAAATCGATTCGATCCCTAAAAATCGATGGTCTCGCATCGAATACGAGTAACAACTGAAGGGGTTGATGAAAAAGTCTTGATTCGATTCAGACACTCGGTCACCGCGCACTAGAATCCAACAGTGAACTCGAAAACATTCCAACGGATCCTTCTCTTCGGAATTCTTTTCGTAACCCTAAAATCACAAACCAATTGATGAACCCCCCCCCCCCCAAACGGTAGAAGAAGGTCGTTTTTTACCGTTCGAATGATGCTCTCATTCGTCAAATCGCGATGCGCATAGCCTGACACCATGTACGCGTCAACTTCAATGCCACGGAGGAGGCTCACGATCAAATTGGAAATTTCGAAACAGTTCCCCCACCGTGTTTTTAGAACCAGGGCGGGTGATTTCATCCGGTGAGGCTAAAACGATTAAAAAAAAAATCGGTAAAATGTTATCCGAAAGTTGTCATGGGAAAGGGGGAGAGGGTCGTACTAAAGCGAAGGCGTTACTCAATGAAACGTATCTGATGTAGTCGCCGATGAATTCGACAATATTTTTCAAACTAGACATGTGCATTGCGTTTAGTTGAACTGGATGAATAAAGGTGGACACCATTTTCTAGAATAATCGATTATACACTTTAATTTTCACGCTTCTATAATTATAAGCGAGCCATCAATTTACCGAGTAACCAAACTCGTTTTCGACGACAAAATATTGTGTTTTTCTGTGTGGGAACTTCCTTTTAAAGTGGTCCATATAGTTTTTACAGAAATACAATAAAATTGTTTCTTTTCGGCTGTTTATCATGTAACTAGCCGGAATTTTCCTGAAAAAATTATTTTATGACGTCATTTTCCATGTTTTATTGAATTAGTGTAACATTTTTGTATACCGACAAAGCTTCGTATTGACTTTTGGGGTGCTAACATCGATTTGTCCCAGCTCACGTTTCAATTGAGTCAGCGTTGCCCCACTGATTGGTTTGTAGCGTTTCCCGTATGGGAACTCGTCCGTCACTTCGGTTTTCTCTTCGAGGCCGGTTTTCGTGCCGATTTCATCGAGAGTCCGTTGAAGACTCTGCAAATTGAAACGGGCGTCCTGGAGTTCGTGCTCGATGATGCCATGCTCCAGTTCTCCCATTCTTAAATTCTCCCACTTCGCTTTGTCCGCTTCCTCAACTTTGGCGTAGTATTCGGATCGAGATTTGTAGTCCTCGAGCTGAAAATTTAGGGCTCGAACTTGCCTTTCGAGCGTTGTTTTGTCTCTGACGTCACAGTCGTGGTTGATGATGAACTGATTTAACCTGTCTGTCATAATTTTGTAGTTTTTGCATTATAAAAAACGTGACTTCTGGGTTTACCTGTGATGTTTTGCGATTCTGAAGCATCCGGGTTGTCATACTCGATTTCCACCATTGGAGCGATCGTCTTGTAAGGGTTTTGGATACTGTTGGATATACAGACGGGCGCTTGGGTAAATTCGAGGGGAGCGTGTCCGCATTTAACTGGACGCCTCTGCCTGTATAAATAATACGGCAGGGGTAGTACTTTCAGTTCATCCGTCGCGAAATCCCTCGTTTCTCTGGTGGTTTTCTTCAAATCATCTTCGAGGAACGTCGTACGTTCTATGTATCGCGGATTTATTGGCTGCGTCTCCTTGGGCTCATCGGGTGGCATGATAACTTTATTTCCCGTGGTTGAAACGTTGTTAAATTCTGTGTCCAACGACCCGTAGCGTCGCTTTTTTATGTTGAAACAAACGAAGGACGGTCCTTGAGTGGTCGTGTGTCGCATTGGTTCGTCTTGGAAATTAAAAGGTCTTAAATATTTTTTCTCTTCGCGGCATTCTTTATCTTTTAAAATTTCGGCGAATTTATCTTCCATTTCGTCCAAATTGTCCAGTTTTTTATCGATTTTTAGGTCTTGCTCTCGCTCAGTCGCTGGTCCTGTCTTTTTGAATTGAGCTAGGACGTCCTCTTTGGACTCGGCGGGCTCAAGATCGGCTGTGAATTTTGTAAACTCATTGGGGTCTCTATAACTGTACTTGTTGAAGAATTTTTCGTAAAGGTTTCTGTCTTTGTCGGGGCTGTACCCTTGAAGTCTATTTTTTTCTTTTTTTCTCATCTTCGTTTCATTTTTAGCCGTTTCTTCGGCTTCTGCAACCGCTGCGTCTTTGCGCCTCTTTGACGCAAAAAGGGCTCGCCGTTGTCTGAGAGCTTTCAGAAATTTATTCATTCCACCAGATCGCAGTGAACTCGTCGACAGTCGTACATGAACCGAGCTGTGCGACGACGACGATGACGAGTCACCGGGCTTTCGTGTGATTGACACGTTCACTGAACGTGACTTGAGACCATTGTACCGGGATGAGCCGCTCTTGTCACGCCGCCGCCGAGCCGCGAGTCGCCCTTTTTTCCACCACGACTTTCTTCCGTCTTTCGTCAATTTCGACTGACGCCCTCTGGCCCCTCGCCGTTTCAACTTGGCTCTCGTTTTTGACTTTTGCCTCTCGCGGTACATAGCGGCGGCACTTTTCGCAATCGCCTGAGCGTCATACTCCTCCGTGGTCATTTTCAAACGGCGAGCCTTTTTCATCGTCGCCCGCGACACTGTCTGTTTAATGTCCTTGTAGTAGACTTCGCGTCCGCGTCGACTATACGGATACGGCCGCTGGAAATCTTTCGTCTCGAAAATCCTCGTCCCCAACGGAAACATGTTGACGACATGATGACGGTGAAATTTACTGTAAATAAGCGGGTATTGCCCTTCTCGAACATTCACCAACCCCACCCCTTCGCGAGGTGAATGCGTCCTGTGAACCTCCTGTTTCTCTTGAATGCACTCCCTCAGTTTCACAAATTGCTTAGGATTGAATTTCTTTTTAGACTGATCCCTTGTTTTTTGCTCAGAATCATCCAAAAATATAGACAGTTGACTCTCAATCGGCGTTGGACTTTTTTCATGAGCAGCTTTGCTTTCCTCGGCTTGCCTCAAATAGAGGGACAGTGTGCTGTACAGCGAAGGCTCTTTTTCCTCGATTTTGATATCGTCACTTACTTCGTCGCTACCATCGCTGTCTGTGCTACCCGAGGACAAAGATCGATTTGTGCAACAGTCGACGAGGATTTTTTTCTCACCAACCAACCATTGTTTAGAGAAGGTTTTTGGTCCAGCACTACTCACTCTGCCCTTCTTCATGTTTGTTTTCCTTTCACCTTTATTGGTATATTACTAACCACAGGACTCAAACAATTACCCCAAAGGAATCTACTCAAATTTTGTCCTTATGTTTTTCTTTTTTAAAGAAACCCATCGAGAAACACATGACACCAATATCAATTTTAACTCAGAAATGTCCATGGGGCCTGGGAGACTGTTCTATAACTTTTAACTGTCACTATCACTGTCTCTTTCCACCCGTCCTCCCCATCAACATGTGATTCAATTCTGGGTGGACGGGTGGAAAAGGATATTCCTAGGAATATCCTAGGGTGGAAAAGGATATTCCTAGGAATATCCTTTTCCACCCATCCACCCCGAATTGAATCACATGTTGATGGGGAGGACGGGTGGAAAGAGACAGTGATAGTGACAGTTAAAAGTTGTAGAACAGGCCCACAGGTTAACTTCCATTTTAGTGACGAAATGTTCAGATTCGCGAAAAATGTTGAGATTTTGGCGAAATAAGCGAATATTTATAGAGCGGCATACATCCAAGTTCGTTTGGTCTCCATGGCTCGAGAGTACCCCGTTTGCTCAACAAAGGTATGCCCTGAGACTACTTGAGTGGTCCAGCGAGGTCATCTTCGCAGCGGGAGGGTCACGCATTGCACGATTTAGCAGGGCTACGCACCTCCCCCCCCCCCAAGCAGAAAGGCTCATCCCCCGCCCCTCTAAAAGGATCATCCCCTCCCACCACACCAGTACCAAAACTCAATGCGGGAAACGAGTTCGTGGAAAACGCGGATAATGAGTGCCCCAGGCAGTGATTAATTGCGTCAGTGTACTCTATATACTCTCAAAACTAAATTAAAATGAGCGTTTGCGGCCAGTGAGTTCCGCCTCCGGCCTTCTTGGGCTTCGATTGCTCGGGTCACCGTCCACGAAAAAATTCAAGCGGCCGCTAAAAACGGGTCAATGCAGCCGGAACTGCTTGAAGGAGTGGAAGAACCTAGTCAACAGATTGTCTTATAGAAAATCAGCTTCGACTTTCTGAATCCCCGTGCCGTCAAACCCCAAAATGCCTTCGCAGTTTCGTCCTATTTTAATTTTAACCAATGCATCTGGAAGTAATTCAATTGCGTAGTTGTTATCATTAGGGTTGCCAACTCGAAATTTGACAAAATCGGGACAAAAGTTTCAGAGTCCAACATCTGCCGGGACAAAGAAGAAAAATCCGGAATGCTCGGCTTGAGGAGTCACATTCGAGGGCACTCGCGAAGGACGAGTTTGAGCTCGAACAACCTCTTACCACAAGAAGCTCTAACCACTAAAAAGTTCTTAACCAATTGTGCTCCAACTACAAAAACCCCTAAAAGCTCGAACCACAGAAAGTTGTAACCCCCAAAAGATCTAACCACAAAATTCTCTGTTAAATACTGAAGAGTGAAGACTGACTCTCTCTCTCTCTCGGCTGGGGGTGGAATTAATTTATTCTGTCCCTTCTCCTACCAATGGGAGGGGAACCTTTGTACGCGTGTGCGCGTTCACTGACCACTTCGAGTCGAGAGACGCGCGAGAAAAGTACTAAAAACGGTCTCGACAAGAAAAACTGATTTTCCCGTTAAATATAAAAGTAAAACTGGATAATCTGTGCGTTAGCAGATTTTCTGTGCCGCCGTGAGCTGAGAAAACCGAACGTTTATAAGCAATTCTGAGGGGACTGTGCGCTGTTCGGCAACGTCTCTGGCTTGGGCCGCTCAGTTTGGATAGTCAAGGTACTGTGACTTCCCAATTTTCTGTATTCAACTAATTAACGTGCCATACTGTGTTTTCCCGACTGTTTCGGGTGGTCCTTCGTCCTATCTACTAAATAGGAAAAATCCTATACGGGTTGTTCAAAAGTTTGCTGCTCAAACCATACATTCTCTAACGAAAAGGAAAGATGGAGACGAAGTGGAAAGATCCGACCACATTTAAACGTTAAACTGACCTCTAAATGCTGTAACAAAAAACAACTCGAATCACAAAAATATCTAAACAGAAGAAGCACTGACCAGTGAACACAAAAAGGTTTAACCATAAACAAATTGAACGACAAAAACTTTGAACCCCTGAGAGACCAAAAGCAGCATCCCTACAAGCAGCTCTACGACAAAATGCTCCAATAAAATTATTAGGTCTGTTCCAGCAAGGTATTGTGTACATGTTTAGAGCAGAGTTGCCATGGGACCAGCCAATAAAGTGTAATCAACTTAAATTTTGTTGGCTGGTCCCATGGCAACTCTGAACCCTTGCAAGAACAGACCTATTGGGTACAAAACAGGAGCGGAATCCGAGAAAAATTGTGTCCCGGGATGACCTTGCGGGTTGCGGGACAAAATAAGCCAATCCGGGACTTTGGCAACCCTAGGGTGCCTGGTGTTTTAATTGACATTTGACTACCATTCTGATTGAAGTTGAGCTTATGCAGCCCTCGAAGCTATTCCTTTCCTTCAATTCTACGATATTATCTTTGGTCCTGACAATTACTAATTGACTTAGGCGTTGATGGAGATACCGTTAGTAGTGGAATTTTTTCGTTCTGTTGATGGGGTAGCCTACCGTAGAGAACCTTTATTACCAGGTGAACTCACAGCCATTTTTGGGTAGATACAGTTACCATCAATTTCTTCTTCACAAATAACTTCCTAGATAACCCAATTGACGCGCTTGCTTAGCGAGGAGCGACTGCCTTTCGACCAATAGTCCCGACCATGGAGGTAGGAAAAAGTGGAGGGAGTGAAATGCATTTTTCGTGAAGCCAGTCGCCGTAACTAAACACCATCTGTTATCAGGCCTCACCCAACAAAAACATCGACAATTTGATACTTGATCAGTGAAAAAGTGATGAATTCCCCCTCCCGTCCTCTATTGGGAACGGACACAAGATAAGAACTGGGTTATATTACCTTTCCTGGTTACCCCAAATTTATTACAGTACTGAGTGATTCATTAATATTTACTTAATTTTAACGTCCCAAAAGTTGTTTTAGGTTGTATGAACTTAAATTTAGGTCTATTCTAATCAATTGATCCACAGACGACGATAGTGTCTCCCGGTTTTCAGTCACTGAGGCAGAACAGAATGTGTATTCCCCACATCGCTCGGCCGAGAAGTCTTGTTCCTATGTCACTTGGAAAATGAATTTTGACTAGAGAATCATCAAAACGTGTTCTTTTTATTCTATAACACACAAATGGCGTTTATTCGACCGATCCAAAAAGAACCAAATGCCGGTGAACTACGCGTTTGTTTGAGGACTCGAGGGCTGGAAAGGACCTGGAAAGAGATGGCAACGGGAAAGGGTTTGAAATGAAACGATTGCTCTGGTCCGACTATAGTCACCAATAAACTGCAATAACCTGTGAACTGGCATTTTTTCTTTAATAACAACGGAAAAATCACTCTCACAAAGCCCTTGTCTCCGGCATTCCGAACTCCCGAAGTACTAACTAAGCCACTTCTGTCGACGTGTTGCGGTTCAAGTGATTTCAAATCGCGAAATTCCTCTTGTATGAATGCACTCACCAGGTCAACGAGGTAATTTCCATTACCCAAGCTCGACATCGCCGGGAAATGACGGGCGTCTGTCGAATTGCCACTAATGAATCTTTGTACAAGAAAGGACACTATGATTGAAATAAGTTGCCCGATTTTTATTGATGACAAGATGTCAAATGTTGAGCGATTGGATACTCACGAGCAAGGACCGGCACCGATTTATTTTCTTTTTTTTTTTTAGATAGCGGCGATCCTTCCTTCGATAATTCCCCAGCGTAGTCACTTAAGTTCCATTTTGCGTAATTTTGATGCTTGCAAAGCCATCAAGACTGAGTTATTAGGGAAAAAAACCGATTTGCAGCAAGCTTCCAATGTAGAAGTTACACGAACGGGGCAACCAGGAATAGATAAGAATGCAATGCCAACTCGATCGTAACCTGCCGTGTCCTTTCCCAATAGGTGAATGATAACAGTGGGTGTGTAATGGCGGAAAACCGGCTTCACATGTTTCTGCATTAAAAAAGCCTTTCTCTCTCTCCACTTGTTCCTACCTCCACGGCATAGAGGTAAATAACTGAAGAAAGCCTGAATTGGCTGAGGGGTGGGTAGAAGGATTGTCACAAATATGGCCGCCAAAGTACACCTTCAGAACCTTGAATTTACCTCTACATCGTCAGGTTATCAACAGAAATGCTCACCTCCCCCCTGAGATTAATGCAAAATTACAAAAAAAGAGCCCGTTTTAGAATGAACAAGGGGTATTTCGGGGAATTTGTTCAGTTAAAACTAAATCAAACTCGTCAACACTCTCGTTCTCAAAGCGTGGACGACTTGATGTTCATACGATTTCATTGTAAATGTCATCGATCGTGGCACGTAGCAGTGTTTTCAAGTGTATTTTGGTGTTTATTTTCTAAAATAACTGGCCTTGATCGCGTTCCATCAACATACTAGGAAAAATTTTACATGTGCGAGACAGTCACGAGTTCAGAAAGAGCCGCTCCGTCTCTTGAGGTCTGCGAAACATGGATTTGAACAAAAGTCGCCACACTCATGCAGTTCTCGCTGCGCTCGAACCACGGGTCTTCTCATTCGCAGTGCTGGTACATATAATGTTTCTGAGTTTTTTGTTTTTTTTGTCGGGGGCGCCGGGCTTTGAACCCGGCAGGCGCCTAAGCCTCACTTGGGCTCCTACGCCATACCCAGATCTAACTGTGCACTTCTTACCGTACTACGCGGGCGTTTCGGTCGGTGCGCGGTTTGTTGAACGCACACCGCCGGGAACGCCCACACGAAGCCGAGTGTGCCGTGTCACAGCTCGCCGCAGCCTTATAGTGTAATGGATGTTTCTGAGTTAGTTTGTTTCTTGCTTGCGAGCGATTATTGTGTGAAATAAACGTTCGTGATTTCTTAGCCCTGTATTTCTCTTTGCTATCAGAGGATCGACCCCTGAAGAAACGTACCCAAAAATACACAACACATCAGTAAAAAACAAGTTATCTTGAACTCAGAAACATGACGTATTCCATAAAAAACATGAGTGACGGATTTCCCGGTGGCTTCTGTCGTGATTCCCGGAAGAGGATTGGAGCTACTTGCGCACGTTGAAATATCCGGAAAAGAAGTCCAACAACTCGCGCATGGTCGACGTTTAAAATAAAGATTCTCCGGAGTATAGTTGTGGGTTATTCACTTTATTAATGCCCTGTGAAACAATCTAAAAACTCACAGTGACAATTTCTAGACATACTGGAGGAAAAAAGAACAAAACCATAAATTCAAAGTGGACATGTGTAAATAAAAAAAAACTTGACTCGAGGTTACTTTGTGGTTCACAAGGTGCACCTCCCACCATAACTACGGTCAACGAATTTCAAGCCCAAGTTTTCTCCATTCATTTTTATCTCTATGCTCCATGGTACCGACCAATAGTCCAGTTGAGGTGTAAATGCTAGAAAATATTTTGGGCTCGCCTGAAAAGCCTCGTGGGCTACTCTATGGTATTTCCACTTCCGTGCACGATTGGAGCAAAGAAACCATCTTTTTTTTTTTTTGCAGTTGTGCCCTTTTTCCCGCGCAATAAATAACCGTAGAGTGTTGAATTCCACCTAGAAAAAGTTGGTGCAATAAATTCTACACTAAGGTAAGTGGCGAAGGTGTAACACTAGTTCCTTACTGGAACACACTAGTGTAGCACGAGTGGAGCAAAGAAACAAACCTAATATGAATTGACGCGGTGTGGCTTAATGGGCGTCGTTCGGACGACCCGAAGATGAGGGTTGAAGATGCAAGAAATTAACGGTCGCCACCTATTGTTTGCTTTGGGTAACAGGCCCCAATATAGTCTCAATATAATACAACTTTATTATACAACTTTTGCTTCGGAAAAAATAGTAACAATTCTTTTCGTGCGTGGAACTCGCGACTGTCGGTCTGGTAGCGTCCCTTCGCGCTGTTGCAGATCCTCTTGTCGAGCTAACGGTCCGTTAGCGTCCTTTGGTGCTGTCCGTAGTGTCTTCTCCGCCGGGTTCGGCAAGGATAGGGAAAGGTTCGGACAGGATCGGTCTTACTCGATGAATTCTGGGGCAGACACAAGTGTCGCTAAGCCCCGTAGTATCTATCAAGCTCCACCGAGGTTAGGGGAATGAATAAAAAGAATAACCGGAGTCTTCTCTACGGAGTAGAGCTTGGAAGGTTCCCGTAAGGTTATCCTGCCGGTCCGATTGTATAGATGCGTCAGGTGTATGACGACTTTAACAGTGACGGTCTAATTCACAATAGGGTTTTCCTTCAACAAGCGTCCGGAGTCTTCTCAACGGATATGTTGAGCTTGGAAGGTTCCCGTAGGGTTATCCGGCTGTTCGATTTTGATATATGTGTCAGGTCACTGACGACTTGAAATAATGACGGTCTAATCCCCAATAGGGTTTTCCTTCAACAAGTGTCCGGAGTCTTCTCCACAGAGTAGAGCTTGGAAGGTTCCGGTAAGGTTATCCGTCCAATTTACTTGGATCTGTGCGTCCGGTTTGGGACGACTTGAGCCAGGGGCGGTTTAATCCACAATAGGGTGTCCACTTCAACAAGCGTCCGGAGTCTTCTCAACGAAGTAGAGCTTGGAAGGTTCCCGTAAGGTTATCCGTCCCACTGGTCAAAAAAAAAAACAAAACGGGGTAAGAGGCCTCGGTCAGGATCAGCCTTATACCAACCGGTCAGGATCGAATCACTGAAGGGTCGGAAAGGTTCCCAATAGGCTTTGCCCGTGGATGCCTTGGTAGGGTGTGACGTCACAAACGTTCAAGAGTCGTCTCAATTGACCGCTGGACGTTTTCTCGTACGGCTCGATTTTTGGTGAGCGATCCTTCGCTTCGGGAAGACTGCGTCGTCACTGTTGTACTTCCGGATCGTCGTGGGTTCTGGAGTTCCCAGTCGTTGAAGTCGCTGGAGGGTCGTACTAGGGGTGGGTAATAATGTATCAACCTGATACTTTGGAACAGGTACTTAGAAGTATCAGGTAGTATCAATTGATACTTTCAAAAAGAACCTGATACTTTTGTATCAACCTTACAACGATCACAATCTACTGGCTGTTTCGTGGGCTCTCACTTCCTTTCCTTCAGGGTTGTGGTGGGATGATCGGTAAACCTACTACACAGGCAATACTTATGTTTATCGCTACATCTAGTGGGAGAACTGTAAATCTCAAGAACCAGAGCGACAGGACAAGCTATTCTTTTCTTGTTGATACTTTCTAGCCAATGGGAGGGCTTGAAAAGTATCAACCTGATAATTCTGTTTGGGACCACGTTTGTGTACCTACCTGATACTCACTTGATACTCTCACGCACGAGTCCCAAGTTGATACTCGATGATACAACTAGGACCAGCTCCTCCAAGTTGAAAGAAGTCAAGAATGGAGAATTCATTTTTTTAAATTTCGCACACTGCTTGTTTCCCACTTCGTTTTTGATTTTATAATAAAGTTCTCGTCTGAGACACGACAGCAATTTTTATTTTTTACTCGTCTCAATTTATTTTAGACTTTGACAGCCAGGGAAGATGAAGAATATGACAATATTATTATCATATTAAGTATAAACCCGTTCGTCTATCGAAGAAAAGTGGAATATGCGGTTCTAAAAAAATGTTTTTTTACAAAATATCTTTTGTTTAATTATTAAGTTTAAAAAAAAGTTTACAAGAGCATCACACCCTTTCTAAGTGCCGCTCCACTCTGTCTGTAGAAGCAAAAGACACTGCGCCAGTTCCCCCTTCCATGTCAACTGTTCCTAGTAATGTTGATGTTCCGAGTATCAACCTGATACAAAAGTATCAAGTAAAAGTATCAGGTACTGGGAAGTCACAGTATCAGGTTGGACCTGGTACAGAAAATTCCTGTACCAACCCAACCCTAGGTCGTACTGTTTCCCAGTCGAGTGGTCCAATTGCAGGCCGAAGATCTGGTCCAGGTTGCTGGGGTGTTTCCCGTTTGACTTCTCGACATAAAGTAAAGTTTGGAGTGCCGGCGCTCGGGTTATATAGTCGGTGGGTGGTTTCCGCCCACTCCCACCCGCTCGGGTGGCTCAGTGGGTTGACCGGTGGGTGGTGGGTGGTTCCCTTTCCGACTTTTCCCCCACCTGGAGGGCTCCCTTTTTTTTTGTGTAGGGATCTCTTGGAAATTTTTCCCTGGGGTGGGCGACTTACATAATTAATTGTTAGCGGAATTAATTACCCGACGTCAGAATCATATTTTAACACATTTCCTCTTTAACTTCTGGTGGATACAAAGGGTAGGTATCCTTTTTTTGTTTTTGTTTTTTACACCAGACTTCAAAAAAGGGTCTCTGTTTATATTTTTCTACCTATACACGTACTTACGTCAATGTGTGAAACGTTTTAGTTCTTTTTATTATTATTATTTATTTATTCATGTTTCTTGTACAGCAATCCCATTTTTTATATACGCTTTAATGAAACTGGGTGCTGCGTTATACCATTTTAAGTGTATAGATGCTTAGTTACCGTTCTTTTTAACATCCTAAGTCCAGCCACAGAAGATGACTGTATAAGTCGAAACCGGTCTGGCAGTAAAGTTTTAATTTGCGACGAAGGAATTTTTGTTCCACCTTGGTGTTTTTCTTTCTTCAAAAAAATAACATAGAGTCTCACATCTCTTTAAAACCAAAGAGCCTCACCAGCCAAACCAAAGACTCGCAGGAAAACCTCACTTCCTCGTCTAATTAAGTATTCTACTATTTCTTCACATCAGCTGAAATTAGCGTTTTCCGTTTTCCCCACACATTTTCTGCTGCACTACATATTTCTAAATTAAAACCGCGAAATAGCGTTGATCTGAATTTTAGCCTCGATCCGCGAATTAGCATCTATTCTCTATCCCACCCAAATCACGTTTTTTCTCAATTTCCAGTGTGAATTAGCGATTTTTCCAAATTTTAGCCTCAGCTAGTGTTTTTTAACGCTTTTGTTTATTAATGCTTCCTCTCAATTTTAACTGAGAATTCAATTTTAGCCGCGATTCGCGAAATAGCGCCTATTCTCTATCTTACTCAAAACACTTCCATTCCCGCAGGGAACACGAAAGTAAAATCGCGTTTGTTTTTTTTTTATTTCACCTGACAATCAGCGATTACTCTCACTTTTAGCATCAACTAGTGCTTTTTCCCCCGTTCTAGCCTTCGATTAACTTCGTTTTAGCCTTCGTTCACTCAATTTTACCTGGGAATTCAATTTTAGCCGCCATCCGCGAATTAGCATCTATTCTCTATCTTGACCAAAAAATCGCGTTTTTCTCTCAATTTTGTACCTGAATTGGACATTTTTCTCAATTTTAGCCTCAACTAGGGGTTTTCCCCCCGTTTTAACGGCCGATTAACGCTTTCTCTCAATCTTAAATTGGAATTCAATTTTTGCCGGTAACTAGGTAGTCTTTTTTTAAATTTTACCTGCAAATAAGAAATTTTATCACGTTTTTACATCAATTTAATTAGCACTTTTTATCAATTTTATCCGGGAAGTAGACGTCAAAATCGGCAAATTGATGTTTTCCTAATTTTAGCCGTGAATCAGCGTTTTTGTCCATTTTAGCCGCGAGTTAACGTTTTTCTCAATTTTTGCTGTAAATTAGCGCTTTTTTTCAATTTTATCAAAGAATCAGCGTTTTTCTCAGTTTTAGCCGTCAAACTGGTTAGCGCTTTCCATCAATTTTACGAATTGTTTTTTTCCTCAATTTTAGCCGCAAATTATCATGTTTTGTCAATTTTGGCCGCGAAGTAGCTTTTTTTTCAGTTGTAGGCGTGAATTAGTGATTTTTTCCATTTTCTACGGGCTTTCAGAGTACAAACGCTTTTTTTTAATTTATCCGTAAATTAGCGACTTTTCTGAATCTTAGCCGCAAATTAGCGCCTTTTCCCGGTTTTAGCTGCGAATTAGGTTTTTTCCAAGTTTTAGCCGCTGATTCGCACTTTTTGTCAATTTCACTGATTCACTTTTTGTCTTCAATTTAACTAGCGCTTTTTCTCAATTTTAGCCCCGAAGTTGCCTCCAGAAGCCGCGAATTGTTATTTTCTCAATTTTAGCCGTGGATCCGCGTTTTTTCAATTTTAGGCGTGAATTATAGTGATTTGTTTTTTATTTTATGTGGTTTATCCGTGAACTAGCGTTTTTTTTATCAATTTATCCGTATATTAGCAATTTTTGTCAATACTACCAGTGAATTACCGAATTTTCTAAATTTTAGTTACGAATTATTGAATATTCTCACATTTTGCCATTATGTAAACTTGTGCTTTCGCTGAATTCCTTCAGAAGCCGTGGATTGGTTTTTCTCACCTTAATCCGTGAATTACCGTTTTTGTCAAATTTTGCCGCGAATTAACATTTTTCTCGCCCGTGAATTAGTGTTTTTTCTGCAGCAGTTGGATTTTTTTTCATGACTTTTTGACACCCCCCCCTCCCAATGTACCTGATGCTAAAAGTACCCGGTAAAAGTATCTGATATTTTAAAGTATCATTATCAAGTAGTACCTGATACCGAAAAAAGCTGTCACTACCCACCTCTGCTGCTCAAGTGAAGGAGGTTGAATTGATAGAAGGGCGGTGTGATTGTTGTGGTTGAATCGTTCGCAACACAACAGAAAATATATTTGTACGTTGAATTATTTAAATGAACAATGTAGGTAAAGGCGCGTTTACATGGTTTAATCTTATTGCTCAATTTCATGGATTCAATGAAATTGAAACATGTAAACATTTGTACTTATCATAATCTTGCTCTATCAAATTGCCTGAGCCATTCAATGAAATTAATTCCATCATATTGAGCAACAAGATTAAACCGTGTAAACGGGTGTAAGTGTAAGTAATTCTTTTTGGTCAATTGTTCGGCAATTGTTGCAATTTGAAATTGTAATTTACTTCTTTCGGGGTGACATACAGTAAGGGCCGTATTCAGAAACGCACCTTTACGAGACCTTAACCTTTGTGGCTCCTTATAGCAGGAATTTGTATTCAGAAACCAACCTTATCCGCATTGGCTAAGGAACTGTAAAGAAGTTAAAGAAAAAATTGTATTCACAGAGCCACTTTTACCTTCGTGGTTCCTTTAAAGAATGTTATTTGCTGGTTATACTTATGATAACTCTAAGGAAGCTCTGGAGCTTCCTTTAGGCCTGTTCACAAGCTCTATGTTTGCGTTGTGTGGTGACTATGCAACCTATAAAAATGCTTCATTTTTCGAGGGAGTAAATCTGTTTGGCTGCATAGGCTACAGAACGTAAACATAGAGCTTGTGAACAGGGCTTTACAGTTTCTTTGAGCCTTGTCTTGTGTTGTAGTGTTTCTACTGTAATTATTTTCCCTCGGTAAATGTGAGAAATGGAAGAATTTATTGTGTTTTTCGACTCGCTCAAACTTATTGGACTTTCGGATCTCCAATGGCGTAATGAGCGACACAGAAGAAGCACACTATCTGAATCCAATTCGGTTCTGCAAAAGGTCTCGTTTCGGTCAGATCAGACTGTTTGAAACGTTGTGATTCTGATCCGTCGACTGACTGAAGGATTCAAGTTTCTCTACGGCTGTCAAACTTTCACAAGAATTTACGCGACGGGAAATCTTCAAGTGACGGTCCCATACCACGATTTGCCAATTTATCTCTTTTGTGTTGTGCCTTCCCGCAAGTGTGGTTCCCACGAAGGGATAATGTTATTTCTTATTTGGGGTCCCTGGATCCCTCTTGCAGCATTTTCTTCCCGACCGTTCGGAATAAGGCCCCAGTCGCAAGGGCGCACGAAAGCCCTCGCTCATCGTTGTCGGCGCCACCTCGTGAGACCCCCTGGAGCTAAAAGGCTTCTCTTCCATGCAAAACTCCTCTTTAGAACTTCAGTGTGGGCAGAAAACTGCGTTTTTCCCCCGGAGTTTTAAACGGATTTTTGCCTATCACTCGAATACTGCGCGTTCCACGAAAACGTCTTCTGAGTCACACGTTGAAGAGCGTTACATTTCCTTCGAAATTCACTGGACAAACTCTTTCCTCATAGGTACATGCGTTACATTTCCTTCGCAGACAGTTTTGTGACCTACGAGGTGTCAGCCAACCGGTGAAGCCGGTGGAATCGTGAACATAAAGGAAGTGTCTGAAAGCATTGCAGGGCTACTAAAACAGCTTATATATTTTCCTAGTGGCCAAAGAGTGAGAGAATCATCCGTTCCATTTTTCAGATTGGGTGGTTTCCCCGGTATCGTCGGCTGCAATTATTGTGCACATATACTCCGCTTAAAATCTCCGTAGGTGACGGGCGGAGTCTGGATGAGTCTCAAAGTAGTTGTGTTTTGCGGTCCAAGGATGGAATTTGAGACGTTGTCACCCGTTGGCTACATTCAAATTTTCCAAAATAGAACCGTAGCCGTTGCTCGATCACGCAGTCTCCTGCAGGGCATTCCCTTGTGGGACAATGGCCGCTTTCCGCACAAACTTTGCGGTTCTCTCCGGTCTTGAACTTGTCCATGCTCATCAATAAATTAAAATTACGCAATGTTAATAGGCTGGCATTTCATACAATTTTGATAACTAATGGGCTTTTGAAGGCGTAAATAGCGAGAGGTTTCACATGATAAAGCATACAGTCACCATTAAAAGCATATTTTCATTGTTTATTTGCTTTAAGGCTCCTTAAGCTAAAGGAACTGCCGAGGAACTCTAAAGAAAAGTTTCTGAATACGATTTTTAAAGGAATCGCTAAAGGAACCTTAACTAAAGGAGCTCCTAAGGGGACGTAAAGGTTGGTTTCTGAATACGGCCCTTAGTGATTTTTTTAAACTTTTTTCCATTAATTTAACTAGCGCTTTTTCTCAATTTTCCCCCCGAAGTAGCTTCCAGAAGCCGCGAATTGGAAGGTTCCCAATTTTAGGCAAATTTAGGAATTCGTGATTTTTTCCCATTTTAGCCGTGAATTAGTGCGTTTTCTCACTTCTATTCGTGAATTGGCCATTTTCATCAATTTTTTTTCATTATCTTTAAGCCACGAATTAGTATTTTTTCTCAATTTTATCTAGGAACAGCACTTTAGAGTATTTTGTTTTCAAATTTTCTCCCGAAAATGGCCTCTGTTCACAGCAAGTAAGTGATTTTTAAATAATGTTGCATAAACCAGTGAACTTAGAGCTTTTTCCAAACTTTTAGCCGCGAATAGATACTGGCCTAAAGACCTACAAGGACGCCGTGAAGTTGCCACCAGAAGGCGCGAATTAGTGTATCTATCAATTTGAGCGTTCAGAGTAGCACTTTCGTGGGCACAATCGATTATTCATCTACACAATTTGCTGAACACCTGCAACGTTTTATCCACTGAAAATAGTCGAAAGTAGCCAAATCGCCGTCCAAATGAATACCAAGAGTCTTTTCAATGTGCCAACATCAAAGACCTAAACCTCTCCTGAGGCTACTAAAACCTATTTTTGAGTCAATTACGCTACAGTATGAGTATTCGACTAAAATCCATCCCTCTGAATGGTGAAATCGACCTGAAGGAACTCGTTTGGCGAAAGGGACTGTGCAAAAAATAATCCCCCCCCTCTCACACTACCAATTAGGTTGTGGCGCACCCTACGCTATTGCTATGACATGACAGTTTCTTGGCTGAGTATAGCATGTTTTCGGTGTGTAATTGACGATTTTCATGTCGAAACGTGGCGACTAAGCCAATGAGGTCGACCGATGTCGACGGTCTTCCTTGGACTTCGGGGCTGTGTCGTTTGCGCGGCCACTACATGTCCAGCACGTTCAGGGGAAATTTTGGGCTGCCCCCTGAAAATGGGCCGAGCGGCCAAAAAATTATGCTGTTTTCAGCCTTTTAACTTATTTTTGACTGTTACTCTTTAGTATTATTCCTTCTCTTAATCGATAATTATTACCACTTTGTTCATAATTAATTAATTATCCCCCTTCGAGAAAGTGGTCCTCTTCAGAAACTCAAGGACGGATCTTGTTCTGTAAAGAACTGCAAATTAACATAATTTTCCTCTCAAGTTGCTTTTCTCTTTTAATAATTTGGAGTATAGATTAGTTGGAGTTGTTGGAATTTGGGTAGTGTTAGTGGACGGGATGGGGGGGAAGGAGTTACTCCGTTGAAGAAAGTTATAAAGTTTTTTAAATTGTTTCCTTTTTTCGTTCATTAACAGTAATAACCAGGGGCGTATTCTCTGGTATAGCGGGTTGAGCGCCGCTATACCAACGATTTTGAAGAATTTTAATTTTTATTTCATAGTCGGAGAATTGTGTTTTATCCTTCATAAAATGTTTAAATAAGAACGGTTTTTTGAATTTTTTTCGTTTTTGAGCTGAAATTGCCTGTAGAAATGATATTTTACTATTTCTACTCTCAACTTATAGACCAAGAGCCAGCGACGTAAAAAGTGCAACCATTTACATACTTTTCTTACCCAGCGCATAAAATCGAGAATAATTCCCCAATAGTGGGAAAAATTGTCTGCCCCCATTTGGACGTGACGAAACCGGTGGCAGACGGCATCAATGATTCACTTCTGGGGAGAAGTAACGCAAATTCCGATCATACGGCAAAGACGTTCTATTCACGTGATTACGCATTGAAAAATACGGGGAAATGCATATTACATTTAATGCTATCACGTTCTATGGGGTCGAGCCAATGGCAAAGTCGTGAAAGCTTAAAACCCTCTAATTTGAAGTATCGGTTTTCGGTGCCAGGGTACTGTTTTCTGGGGGAAAATAGGATGAGAAATCTGAAAAAAATATTTTAAAAAATCTATGAAGAACAGTTTTTATGCTATCGTAGAAAAGCAGTGTCACTTCAGGTAAGAACACACCCCAAAAAATGTTTTAGGCTGCAGTGTGTGTAAAATTATGGTTACTTTCACCACGAAATATGAAAATTCATAATACGCATTTTCCATGCGCCGTAAATCAGAGTACAGCCGATGGGATCTTTCAAAATGCATCGAATAAAAAAAAAAGGATTCGATACTAGAATTTTTCGTCCCTCTTCTTCAAATAGGCCCCGTATACCCTGACACCGACAAGCAGTACTTCAAATCAAAGGGGTTTTCGACTTTTCCTTTGCCTCGCAGCCGCAGGACCCGTGAGCATGAAACGTAATATTCATTTCCCAATATTTTCCAATGCGTTATCACGAGAATAAAACGTCTTTGCCGTCTGGCCGGAATTTTTGTTACTTCTCTCCACAAGTGAATCTTTGATGCCGTCTGCCACCGGTTTCGTCACGTCCAAATGGAGGCAGACAATTCTTCCCACAACTGGGGAATTATTCTAGATTTCATGCGCTGGGTAAGAAAAGTATGCAAATGGTTGCACTTTTTACGTCGCTGGCTCTTGGTCTATTAGCTACATAATGTACCCCAATGATGGGCATGAGCCTGTGGCGGGCGGGGAACTGTTTGATGTAGCGTGAGTGAGGGGGTTGAGCGCAGGGGAATTGCCAGTTTTTTCAGATGGACTGGAGGGTCGAGGGGATGATGGATGTGAAGGTCGGGGAGGCGCGTTGGTTTATGTGAAAGGATAGCGCTGGATTTCTGCGGTCAACTTGCAACTTCCCTTGCCTTCCGTTGGGCTATTCCCTTCACAGCTTCGCTCCAAACCACGTGATCCCCGTTACCTTCCCGTACTTCCCGTTTGTCAGTTTATCCTTCTGATTCAGCCGGCCTGTAGTTTACACAAAGATATAGAACTACTGGATTGCTCACGGATGTTGAATTGTACGAGAGAAAAACGGTCTAACCTGCACCCCGTGACCTTGATGGAGTCCGGGTTGGCGGCAAGTTTAAAAACTCCTTATACGTTAGTCATACAGTGGGAATGAGCTATCCAATTTTATAAATCACAATTCAGCATGTAGGGCCCGTTCTGTATAATAAACAACATTTGATACCAACTATTAATTACCTGATCTCATTCAATTTTGTCGCGATATTAAGGCCCGGTTCACACGAGCGTTGGACCAACGCGGCGTTGAGAATTCTCCCGGCGTTCCCTTTGCAACGCCGCGTTAACGCCCAACGCCAGCGTTTGAGAAATACACTAACATGGCATTGACCACTTCTTTCCATTCGGCAAAAATATCTTTTTTACACCAAAAAACTGAAGGACCCTCTTTTTCTGTGAATCTCTACCACCACTCACTCAGAAAATAAACTCAAGTCTCAGAACTCAAAGTCTCAACGCGGCGGCGACGTGTGAAAAGGTACTTTTCAAACATGAAAAACACAAATTTACAAATAGGAAACTTACATAATTTCCTCTCCCGGAGTGACATGCATCATGCAGCACCCATACAAGCCAAATGATTTCATACATTTTTCACAGTCCGACATTTGAAATAAAACTGAAAGGCATTAACTTTGATTTATAATTCAAAAAATAAACTGAAATGAATAAGTAAATAATTGGGAAACATTGCACACTAAGGTGTACGGATGAGGTGGCAGGGTACTGGGGGAGGGATGCGATAAATACGGAGGTTTCAGATACGCGGACTTCATCAAGGCTAACCCCCCCAACTACTGGCTCGGATTCCCCGTCCATCGTGAGCAATCCAGTATTTCTATATCTTTGAGTTTACACCAGTATAAATAAATTAATATTTTTGTATTTAAAACTATTTTTGTGTTCGTGTCATCTATTTTTAAAGGCAATGGAGTGCCATTGTGTCACTTTTTGTATTTATCGCAAAAGTTTTTTCACGCGTACTTTCGAAGAAAATGGGTAGTTGAGTCCAGCGGTCGTTCCGAATCTGAGCTTCCGACTCTGACTACATCCGTGAAAGAGCGAAATCGTGAGTACACCAGGCATTTTAAAAGGGAAAATTACGACCGTTACAAATGGTTGTCAAGGTGCCGTTCCAAGGGGGAACTATTTTGTTTTCCGTGCCTCCTTTTCGCCGTCTTCCCCGTCCCTTGGGTTTTCAAATTCACTAGCCCTCACCCTCACTCACTCTGCCTAAAACCACCAAAATTTTGTCAGGCGTCATTTGACCTCTTCCAATTCGGCAAAACGTCCAGAATAAATCTGTTGCTGGACCAACAAAAAACCCACTCGATTTCATTACATAATAAAAACTTTAAAAAAATAGGGAAGTGATCGTTCGGCTCATTGCCGCTATAATATGCTACTTGGCCAAACAGGAACAGGAATTGCCCTCAAAACGTGTTGAGCATGCAAGCCGGATTTTTGAAGTTTCAAATTTTTTAAACATTTTTGTATCCGCTGGGAGATACATGATCAGTCAACAACTTGTCCACGTTAAACAGTTTCAACAACTATTTGCTTACGACTAAATTTGGAGCTTTCCCATTCACATTCTTCCAAGTTGTACTTAAAAGCACAAATCATCGTTGGGGGGGGGGGTTGCGGTAAACCAACAATTGGACCCACGCTACGCTACTGGTAATAACGTTGTAAACCCAGTTCCCCTACCATTAAACCGCGGAACGCATAACACAACAATTTCAGCATTGTATTCACTATACGAAACTTAGAAATGGAAATTAAGCTAATTTTTAAAGGTTGAAGAGAGAAGAATTAGCGAATATTTCAACCCTCAATGTTCATTTTTTGTAGATAGAGGAACTTAGGTTTTAATAAGTATTTATATAGTATAAGCCATTGAAATGGTTCAGGGAAAGCAGCATCATGCTTATCAGTCTATATCTAATGAACTTTTCAAAGAAAAACACTACAATTAACTCTATTTGAAGGATTAAATTTTGTATAAGAAATAAGGAGAAATGTGCTAGTTATAACGCGCAAAGAATTTTTAAAATGTTATTTTTAAGTACAGAAATTAATATTCATTCACCTTTGACATTTCCATTCGCCTTTTGCCCTTTCAAAATTATACTATAAACAGAGAGCTTCCTAGAAAATTCAACGTTCACAACAATCCACAGAAGTTTTGCCTCTCGCGTTTAAGCAACCTCCAAAAGTAGGAACCAAAACATTAAGGTTTCAATAAAATGGGCCCCTTTTGTTGAATCACAACGAAGACAGCCTTATTTAGTGACTCTCCTTCCCCTCTACCCGTCTCAACCATCTTCGATCTGAAACAAAAAATGGCGCTCCCAACGGTCTTCAGCTAAAGAAAAAAACAAGTTTTTAAATTCAATTGGGAAAGGGCGAGACTGTTCCGTGTTTATGTTTCAACACATTTTTACGCTTGAAAAGACTCCCGGCTAACTTTTTAGGTCTCGTATAACTTGTTGAACTTGAGAAAATTCGAATCTTTTAAGAATCAACTTCCTTCGGTGCTTACGTTGATGGATTTTTTTCCCCCTTCTTCTTTCAGGAAAAAGTTGTCGGATGTGGGGGGGGGGACGTAGGGTGTAGTTGTCCGAAACTAAAAGAGAAAAAATTCCTCGTCTAAAAGCAATGTAATCCATTTTATGAAGTGGGAGCGCCAGACTGGAGGAAAAAAGAAATACAAACGGAATATTCGAAAAAAGGGATTTTTATAGGAGCTTATTACTGCCTGCCTCTGATCTGAAATCAATATTTGACAATGCGACCCGGGGAGGATTGGTGGACGGGGAGAGGGGGAACGGTTGAGAATACTAGAGGAAGCTGTAATACCTGGACCCTTCGTAATATAAAACTATGAAAAAAAAAAAAAAAAAAAAAAACGCTAGTGTGGTAATCAGCCCTTTGGAGGTTCTTTTATGCATGTGGGCGTGTGCAAAAGAGGATGGTAAAAAAAACTATGACCTGACCTACTAAAAATTCAATAAATGGGTATACCAGCTTGAGACTTTATACTGCTACAAACAGCGCTCGCTCCTGGCTGGGGGAAAAAATGTGGTAAAAAGATAGACTCTGACAAACCAAGCACACAAAGTCTTGAGGGTTCGTGCATACCTATCCTACACGCGAACGTGAAAAAAACAAAGTGACGAGCCCCCTTTTCAAGTGCAATGCGATAATTTTAATTTTTGGTATTACGAGAATTTTTCCACGTGGTTCGGTCCAAGTGTGTATGAAATTCCCACGTCTGGGCACGAATGGGCCAAATTGCTCTCGAGGGTTGCATTGAGCACCCCTGGAAATGCCCATCACTGGACCCAATTAGCACGCTAAAAAATCTCGAAATTTATTAAACCACACTGTCCACTTTTTAGCAAAAATTACTTCGTCGACGAGCTCCCAGAACTCTCCTGGCCATTGGGCACCAAAACTTGTCAAAAAGGGGTCCGGACATATTGGTGGGCGGACATATTGGTGGGCGGTCATATTATTGATGGATGGGAAAAATGCCCTCAGCCACCAATTTGTCCGAAACACTTTGGACATATTGGTGGGTGAATACGCAGGAGCCGTCTCACCCCCGAGAAACGAATAGTGATGCACGAGACCGAGACAAGACCGCTATTTTCGAGACTTTTTTTTCTCATTTTTTAGACATCTTTATTAATAGGTATCTGTATTATAACAACTGAGCCTGAGCCCATCAAGTTAATTTACTTATATACAATTTACAACATTATTGGAGTTCATGGCCCAGTGGCCTTCCTCCTACGAGCACGCACGCACCTCACTGTCACTCCCGCGACACCACAAGGTCCATGGGTTTTGTCCGCTGTAGCCGCCTGACGACGTCACCGTTGTCCAGGAGGCGAAGTGCTTCCGGGTTTATATGCTCCCGAAGACGGTGTTGGTGTTTGAGCGCATGCTGCTCAATTACTTCTTTTACGGTTTCCACCTTGAGGTCTCGGTGGAGGTCATCATTGCGAACATACCAGGGGGCATTGACAATGCTCCTCAGTACCTTGTTCTGGAATGTTTGTATGACCTTAATATTGGTCTTTTTTGTACAACCCCAGAGCTGAATTCCATACGTCCATACTGGCTTCAGCACTTGTCTATATATTAGCAATTGGTTATGGATGGAGAGCTCAGAGTGCCTACCAAGTAACCAAAACCGTCTTCTAAACTTCAGTTTTAGTTCTTCATTTTTCATCTTAACGTGCTCTTTCCATTTAAGCTTAGTGTCGAGTGTCATACCCAGTTATTAGCGGTGTTTACTATGGGTACCTGTTGTCCGTTGATAATTATTGGTTTATTGATTATTTTCTTGTTTGTGAAGTAGATGTGTGAGGACTTGAGTTCGTTCAGTTTTAGTCGCCATTTTTTGGCCCATTGACATAAATTATTTACTGTGTGCTATAGTTGTGATGTTGCTTCTTCAACAGACTCTGCAACCGCCAGTAGGGCTGTGTCGTCTGCAAACGTTGCAATTGTTGTGTCCCCACTGCTAGGGACGTCGTTCGTATAAAGGAGATACAGCAGCGGCCCAAGTACACTTCCTTGGGGAACACCAGCATTTATCCTCTTTAAGGATGAAAACGCTCCTTCGTGTTTCACCCTCAAGTGTCTTTCTGAGAGGTACGACTTGAGAATGTGGAAGTATTGGTCCGGCAAGTTTCTTCTAAGTTTGTACAGCAGACCCTGATGCTAGACTTTATCAAATGCTTGGGAAACATCAAGGAACACGCTCGCGCAGATTTGCTTCCTCTCTAAAGAGTTCTCAATCACTCGAGTGATGCGATGCACTTTATCAATAGTGGAGTGCTTTTCCCTGAACCCGAACTGGTGATTTGGGATAAGCTGCTTGCCTTTGACCATGGCTTTTAATCTCTTCACGAGTAACCTCTCGAAGAGTTTGGAGATCACTGGTAACAATGATATAGGACGGTACGACGTTTTCTCGCATGATTCCTTACCAGGTTTCAGGATCATGATCACTTCTGTCACTTTCCAGCAACGAGGTACGTATTTGAGTCTCAGCGATGCGTTTATGAGGTAGAGTAACATACGCATTCCTACTTCCGGGAGTAGTTTGACGACATTCCCAGTTATGAGGTCATACCCAGGAGCTTTATTTATTTTGAGATTGTTTATTGCATAATTATTTAAGCTCATTAAACGTTACCGGTCTTATATAATGCGAAGACGCTGATGGAGGCAGCGTCGGCAGGTCTTCCTCATCTCTTTCCCCTTGCAGCGGCATAAATGTTTCTTCGAGGTGCTCTGCAAATAGTTCAGCTTTCTCTCGGGGACTTTTGGCCCATTGTCCGTCCAGCTTTCTAATCGGAGGAATGTGTTCTTTGGGATGCTTAAGCGATTTAGTAATCTTCCACAGGGAGTAATCCGTGTCCTTTCCTGGAGTTAACTCCATCAATAGTCTAGCATGTGTTTCTTGCTTGATTTCCTTGTTCAGGGCGTCAAGCCGAGTCTTTAGTCTATTCAGTTTTGCTTAGTTTCCTCGCCTTTCTTTTTTCCCTAACCAGCTCTCTAACCTCACGGGGATATGTGGTGTGACTGATTCTTGCAATGTTTTCTGTAGGCGTGGCAGACCAAGCAGCTCGCTGAATACATTTGACGAAGTTCCCAGCTTCCTCTTTTTTTTTTTTTTTTTTTTTTTTTTTTTTTTTTTTTTGTATTAACAGCTTGAATGCCATGAAAATTTTAACCCACTATGTTAACAAGTGATTAAGTCACTGCATACATTTCTTATTGATTTGCTGTTATGTTACCTAAATATGTCTATGTTCAGGCTATTTATAACACGGCAAGCTCTAAACAGTGGCGAGTTAAACCTATAATTAGTACCACAGAGTGGCAGGTAGAACGTATCATGGTTTCGACTGGACCTAGTAGGTACATGAAAGTTTAGTTTTGAAAGTAATTCAGTGCTATCGATAAGTCCATTAAGCAATTTAAAAACAACCAGGACATCACATATCACACGTCGTTTTTGAAGGGACTCAATGTTTGCCACTGTTCGCAGCGTGTCATAAGATACGTCCTGCGCCACCACCGGAATGTGGATTTTATAAGCCATATAGCGCAGCATTTTATTTTGCACTCTTTCCAACTTATCAATATACACTTGATAACTGGGCGACCAGATTATACTATTGTATTCTATCAGAGTTCTGACTAGATAAAAGTAGAGTAATTTTATAGAAGAAACGTCTGCAAAATCTTTCGTGTTTCTCTTTATGAAACCACACAATTTTAATGCTTTGTTCGTTATGTTCTCTACATGAATCTTAAAGGAGAGACTCGTATCAAAAGTAATACCTAGATCTTTTACTGAGTTTAGTGACTGAATATGGCATTCTTTAATTTTGTAAGAGTACAATATCGCAGTTTTTTTCCTATAAAAGCGCATAACATAACATTTATTAATATTTAAGTTTAACATGTTTAGGTCACACCATTTGACTAGAGAGTTAATGTCCTTTTGCAAATTATCACAGTCAGTTTCAGAATTCACAACACTATACAATTTCAAATCATCCGCAAACAATTTGCATCTGCAGGAGGCAAATATGTCGGGTAAGTCGTTTACAAAAATTTTGAAGAACGCTGGAGACAAATGGCCCCCCTGAGGGACTCCTGAAGGGATACCGATTGGTCTCGACATAGTATTTCCAATCAACACCAGTTGGGTCCGGTTTATTAAATAATCTGATAGCCATCTCAAAAGACTACCACTGAATCCAAATCTTTCTAACTTATGACATGCTTTACAGAAATCTGTATAAATAACGTCCACCTGGCATTTATTGTCGAACGCATCCAGGATGTCCGACTGGAACGATAATAAATTAGTTAAGGTAGATTTTTTTGCCATGAACCCGTGCTGGTGATCCGTGATAAATTTATCAATTAGAGGAGTTAATTTATCAGATATAAGCTTTTCAAAAACTTTAGGTACAACCGACATCCTACAAATAGGTCTATAGTTGTTTACAATATCTTTATCACCGCTCTTGTACAAAGGCAACACAAAAGAGGTTTTCCATTTTTCCGGATATACTCCCGACTCAAGAGATTTATTGTACAGTATAAAAATGGGCTCAACAAGGACAAAACAACATTTTTTCAACATAATCTCCGGGATTTCATCGGGTCCTTTATTTTTCCCACACTTTAGGGATAATATGGGCATCAAGAATATCCCCTTTAGACAATGCAATAGAGCATAACGATAAAGAATTTGTTAAATTTGAAGTAATAATCAAAGGAGCCTCATCTTTTGAATAGACCGACCCAAAGTGGTCAGCAAAATAATCAGCAATATCTTGCGGACGATTACTAGTAGCCCCATTGAACTTCATTTCAGAAGGCATTGAGTTTGATTTTCGTTTACCTCGGATAAATGACCAAAACTGTTTCGGATTCGAGTTTATACGTTGCTCTACCTCCCTTACATACGAAGAATAGCAAACTTTCTCAAGCTTTTTACAATAAGAGCGAAGAATCGAAAAAATTGTATAATCTTGCGACAGCCCAGATGATTTGAATTTCTTATGAGCTATTTTCTTTTGAAAAATGGCTGATTTCAGATCCCTGCTAAAATATAGCGGGAATTTTGGAGTAACATATTTTTTTAATGGTACACATAAATCGAACAAAGTAAGTACATGGTCGTAGAACACATCAACCGCCTTATTTACATCAAGAGCACCAAGCAGGTTAGCCCAATCAATTATAGACAATTTTTGTGTTAACAGATCCCAGTTCGCATTGGCGAAATCGTAAAAATAATGACTCAACTTGATCGCATTTAATGGATGTACATGTCTAATTTCGAAATGAAGGGGAGGATGGTGTATATCACACTCAAGCATTGCATCATCCGCTTTGTTTACAGTGATGGTATCACTCGATGATGCGAAAATTAGGTCCAATATCTTCCCATGCCCATTTTTAAAAGTGTTGAATTGGGAAAAGTTAAGAAAACTGTACGAGTCAATTAATATCTGCGAGACCCTGTTGTACGAATTCGCGCTTATTAAGCCGAGCTCATCACTTGCCCAGGATACATGAAGCAAGTTGTAGTCCCCACAGATGACGAGGTTTCTATGAATCTCTGCCAGTGACTCAACAACAGCGCAATGATCCTCGTAAATCGCAGAGCTAGCGTTGGGGGGAATATACACGGCCCCTATAGTTACCGAAAACGCACTCCGTTTCACTGTAACGAACATATGTTCCACAGCAGTTTCACTAATTTCCAATTTAGTGGAGCACAGGTTTTTCTTCACCGCAATGAGAACCCCGCCACCCCTTTCACAGTTGCTTGTTATCTCCGATCGATCGCACCTGTATACCAGATAATCGCTGAAACCCAGCTCCTCGGTATGGAACGACGAGTTCAGCCACGTCTCCGAAAAAACGATGATATCATAGGATGTCAATAGGATTGAAGAGCGTAGAGCTTGAAGTTTCGTACGCAGTCCCCGAACATTTTGATAGTAACATGAGATTACTGTCCCCTTGTTTCGTGGGCCGTTTGCTCTAAAAAAGCCGGTTGATCCAATTTATTTTTATTAAAATAGTATCGCTTTATACCAACACCCTCAGGCCAAGTATTTAAATCATATAGTTTGTCTTTTAACTCCAGCGGGGCCAACAACACAAAAGACTTGTTCTGTGTTGGTTGTAAAGGTAATTCTTTCACCTCAATGTCGCTCTCCTTTATTTGTGGCTGATTTTTCAAGTAATCAACGATATCTTCCGATTTAACATGCCTCCGAACTCTGGAAATATGTATATAAACTTTAGGGCTCACTCCAGCAAATAAGGAAGATCCATTGTTGCTTACGACTTTCGTACCTATACCGAGTCTTGGCCCAGGGCTTCGAGGATTTACCGTCCGCTGAGTCTGTTTCACTTCGTTCAACGTTACACCACTGACCTGAGTGCACGTCCCCTTCACGAGTGGCGGCCCCGAGCTAGAGGCTGAAACCGAAGGCTGATGAATAGATTCCATCTTTCTTCCTCTCTCGCCTTTCTGGGGTGCCCGATGATTCCTTCCTTTCACGCTTTTCCATTCAACATCCTCGTTCCAAGGTATATGTTGTCGAGAACTGATCGCTGCACTTGACTTGTCACTGGGTAACACCTGTTGTGGTTGACGACACCCCTCCATGGCCGGCACAGTATTTTGCGCCTGGTTTGCCGGAACGCCGGTAGTTAACACATGATTGTCCCGTTGGCGAGCGCTGTGGGTTTCGGGCGGATAATCTCCCGCATTTGTGTTTTGTATATTAATGTTAGGAGCTCAACATTAGCCCCCCGTCGTCGAGTAACGAAGGCGTTTGCCTTCCCGTCCTTTGCGTCGTTGAGTATAATCTCATCAACTTTGTCTGTATGGTCACACAATGGTGCATCCACCCGGCCCTTAAAACTATTTTCACCCTGAGGAGTACTTTTTTTGTCATTAAAGGAATTGCCACTCTTTCCCGATAAATTTTTTGAATTTAGCGAGGAAGCGTACGATTTGATTTCACCCTGTTGCCCATTCACACGGTCGGAGAGACTACGTCTATGTTTAAGGGGGGAATGACCCCTTACGTCAAGGGTGTCAGGATGCACTTCGGCCTCGGTGTATAAATTTTCTGATAGAAGCAAGATCTTCTCGTTTCTCGACGACAACATTTTCACAACATCAGTAACCCCTGAGAAGAGTAGGTCACATTTATTCGATATTTCCAGGTTGGTTTGAATGACATCCCTTATTAGATTGACATTTTGACTGTTTGAAGTACTCACATCATGTAGAAGTCCATCCGGTTCGTCCCCAGCCCGAATCATGATACCGAGCTTATCATCACAAGCGGAACAAAACCACTTACACCCCTTCAAATGATCCATCGTATTTCTTTCTTGCTTGGAAAGTGCCGCACATTCATAATGAAACGAACGCGAACAGAATCCATCGCAAAAAAGTTCGTCATCACCGTCAGAAAACTCGTTTTGGCACAGAGCACATAAAAGCAATCTATCCCGATCCGCCATCTTTTTTTTTCTTTTCTTCTAATTGTTCCGGTGATTTTAGAGGGACTGAAAGGTTAATATTAGAGGCGACGTATTCCCTGAAAACATCCCAACTAGTGCGTTGAGTGACTAGCCTTGGCCGGTCTTCCTTCAAAATGATTGAGCCTCTAATCGTAAGAACAATAGCAGAATGATCTGACATTAGACTGCCACAGTCTTCCACGTGAATGAAGTTGTCCGATACTCCCTTGACCACAAAAAAATCAATGAGATCAGGAGTCTTTAATGGGTCCTTGGGCCAATACGTAGGCTTTCCTGATGAATGGAAACTGCAATTTTTTCTTCTCCCAGCGGAGAACAACTCTCGTCCTTTTGTGGTTGTTAGCCTCGAGCCCCAATATGTGTTCTTTGCATTGAAATCCCCGCCGATGACGAAATTAGCACCCAGACTATCCATTAACGATAAGTAGTCCTCTTCTTTCAGAGCGTATCTGGGAGGGCAGTAGATGGCAGAAATGCTACAGCTTTTGCTATTTACGGATGCTTTAAATGTTGCTACTTGCATGAACTCTTCCTGGATACTGGGTTCCACGTAGTGTTGAACGGTGCTCTTAATGAAGATGGCTGCTCCTCCTCGCGGTCTACCTGTTGGGTGGTCCGCACGTTAGCACGAGTAGCCTTTGATTTTCATGTGAGATGACCTCGTGAAATGAGTTTCCGAGATCAAACAGATATCAACTTTTTCTTGATGGAGAAATAACTCAAGTTCTGAAGCATGTTGCCCCAGTCCATTTGCGTTCCACAAGAGGTTAACAGCCTCTGTAATTTTATACCCCTTTTCCAGGAGTGGTGAAGCCCTCTTGCGACTACTCTGAAGGGTCGCTCATTTTTATTCTCATACGTGTACCACTCGAATTTTTTTTGTCTTAAGCCATTAGTAAGAGCACGATACGAGTCGCTATCTTGGGCGAAAATTTTCCAAACATTGTTGGATAACACTTTGATGGAACACTCTTTTGTGGTTTCCACACTTTTTATGAAATTATGTATCGTACTGTACTCAGTAACACCAATAACCGTTACTTGGGGTGGCGGTGCCTCTTTTTTACTTTTTTCTAGCTGAACATGTGAAGCAGGTCCAGTATCATTACTTTTATTCTTTCTGGGCTCATCGGATATGTCCGGTGAGGAAGATGCTTTCCGTTTGTTTTTATTCCTTTTGAGGATCCAGTTCGTCTCTCTTTCAAGCTGCTCCTCGTCCGTAGCGCGTACTCAACGCGTTCATTATTGAGGGGGTTAACGTCCAAACGTTCATTTGCTTCGATAATCTGAGATTTGATTTTAAGTTCTGCTTGCCCCAAATGGTCGCATAGACTTAGAATTATATTATACAACTCACTGAATGCAACGTTGATGTTTTCGTCCTGGATGCGAAACGCCGCGGTTGTAGTTCGGTATTTTCGAGACGAGACCGAGATTGGTCTCGGTCTCGGAACTAAAAGAGTGAAAAAATGATGGCTAACAAATTGATGGAATTTCGTGGTTTTTCGAGTGCCACGAGTTGAGCACAAGGTTTTGAAGGTTGCAAACTTGAGTATAAACTGCTCTCATTGGCCCTAAAAATGTGCAAAAGAAAAAACAATTACATGCATATTTGCGATGTTTGATGTTTATATTGTCTGGCCTAATCATGCAAAACCAGATCGGAGAAAACTTCTTGTAAATAGCGAAGGGTAGAAAACTACATGATGCCCCCGTGTCAATATCGAATAAAATAAGGACGTATTTTCGTGTACGTATTTACGTTTTCGTTGTCACTTTGTCAGCAATGTTGCAAAGCGAAACTGGTCCAGCACAGGTAGACGGAGCCTGTTGACATCCTCGACGAATAACGTTTTTGGTGATGACACCTTTGCAATCTGTCTCTGCCGACGACAGATGTTGCAACGAGCTGTGCGGAACGAGCAGCCATTCCTCAAGTGTCTACTTAGCATTTACTTTGGACGCTCTTCTGCGCCGACGACCTTTCTCGTTGGTGTTTCAAGGCGTAGACGCCGGCTTCCTGTTTAACTCCGTCACCTATCTCAAAAGCAGAGTGCTTCAGCGAAGCTTCTCTGTTGCAGGCGATCTCTACAGCCTCTTCCAAGCTGAGAGTACTCTTCTCCTCGAAAAGCCTCTCCATTATTTTCTGATCGCCAACGCCAATGATGGAGATATCCCGAACCACTTCGGGCAGCTGAACTTAATGGGAATCAAAGGCTACTTCAAAATGAAATCATCGTACCGAATATAATGCTTCTGGAATCAACAGGTGATTTCTAGTGATTTTTTTACCAGTTCAAGCCATATTACCCTCCCCCCCCCAACCAAGTCAACCGATTTGGCCCAA